>OX637643.1:6023653-6270208 GCA_951802225.1 Euspilapteryx auroguttella | reverse complement strand
TGACTGGGTCGGGGGTTTTTAAATTTTTAAATTTGAGTTATTTATAAATAAAAAAAACATTAAGCTGTAGCTGTTTGGATCTACCTATATGTGCTATGTGCTCACCTACATTGTTGGTCGTCGAACTTGCAATCTCCGTCAAGGAAGAAGGGGCAGGGCAGCATCTCCGCGTGCGTGGGGTGTGTAAACAGTACGCGCACCTAAATAATAAGACCAGGAAGTCAAGTTTCCTAACTAAAAACGATCGACTCGTTAACGACTTAAATCTTGTTAGCGACTTCGTTAACCATTGCCGCTTTAACAAAGGCAATTTCTGTTGCACGCCCAAAGAAGACAACAATTACGAGTCAATCGTTTTTAGATTAGAAACTTGCCCGCAAGGTTTCAAGTTCATAATTCGACATTAATTTAACCACATTTTCATAATCATATTTTGAATGGGTAGTATTAGGTAGTGAAGTTGATTTGCCTGTAAGTCCTGAAACTGGTCGTCTTCCTTCCTTGGTACCAAGGAGCTGACCATAGCATTGTGCAGCGTGGGCTGCCCGCCCCACCGGTGCGTGTGGAGCGCTGCACACTTCATGCCCAGTAGGGTTGCTAGTTCCTCCTTTATTGAAACAAAAATTATTAAAAAGTGATGTCTGTTAGTTTTAAACAGTCATAAAATATCAATAACATATGACATCACTTTTTATATTATATGGCCCTAAATATATAGATGAAAACATACTAAGTAAACTAGTATTTAAGAAGTTTATGGCATTTTAATTAACAGATATGTAAATATAAAGGCTTAAAGTAAAAAGGCTTAATAATAAAAATTAAGATAAATAAAATTGGTAAGTACATTATTTATTCACCTCTGAAATAGAAATTAATAAAAAAAATATTATTACCTGAATATCGCTATCATCAGCAGCATTACCAATACCAGCCTTAGAACATGAAGCCTCCTTACTATTGTTTGCCTCATAAGCACCAGTTTGAGCCATCTCTTGCTGTAAATTAGAAATTACTTTAAGATATCTTTTACAACAATGCAACCACATTGGCAAATATCATAGTCTCAGATAGCTACAAGTAGTAAGGCCTCTCAAGCCATCATGTCAAAAATATAAAGCATTTTTAAAAATACAGTAGAGCTTCTATAACCCATACTCAGGCTAATCCATACTCTCTCTCTCTCTGTCTTAGGGATCATAATACTGCATGACTTGAGGGACAAAGCCTTTTTTGGTCAATACATTGAACCCTCCAAACTAAAGTTGATAACTATATGAATAAGTAACTTATTTTGTGGTTTAAATATGTACCTACCTCATTCCATAAATATACATAAATTCTATTAAAACATACTGTATTTTTTTAACATACTATAAACCAAACAGAACAGGGGTTGCTTTATGGTTGTTTGGATTATCGAGGCTTCTACACTATTATCTTATTTGTGGCTCTACCACAGAATACCTAATAGTACCAGGTACAGAAGGCTCACTCAACGGAGTTGTTTAAATAAAATTTAATCTAGCTACGTACACTTAAGCACAATCTAGCTCGCTCGTGTTACATATAACCGTGAGTTAATATCTCTCTCTCACTCTTATCTCCAAAGCTGCAATGCATATTCATGCGATAATGACCCGTGCTGCTTTGCGAGAGACCTGTTTTAGGAAAAATACAGCCTCGAGCAATTATTAGGGTTGCGAGAACTTGGAGCACTTGAGACGCGTGTGGCGCAACGAGCAGCGGGCGAGTGGCGGCGCAACCCTAGGCTGATGGGTCTCGCCGTCGGTGCCGCCGCACGAATTTGCAGGTTTATACCTAAAGTGCGCAGTGAGCCAGGCCTGGCTCTAACTACTGCATCAATAAGTCCATAGTAATACCACTTTAGGGTAGGTACAGTGGTGGTCTAAGACGGCGAACACTTCCGGTTTTTCTGTTTTGCAAAATAGAACTTGTTCTTTGGTAATACAATCCAGGCCAAACGAGACCATAGAAAAATCTGTTACGCCATCCTAGACCGCCACTGTACAAGTACTAGAAAGAGATAGGTATTTTGAAGTTAATAGAAGATAGTTAAAGCATAATCATCTCACCATAAATAAAGCATATTCATCATCTATTAAATTGCTATTGCCATTAGTTGATGTCCCTTGCACAGCTTCTGTCAAATGGTACTGGGATTGTGATGTTTCAATGTTACTACTCTCCTTTTTTAATGTTTCTAAACTATCTTGGGTTAGGTTTACCAATTGATTCAAATCATTTTGTAGTGAAAGAAGTGAATTCCTTTCAGTGCTGTTTTCTGTAGACGCCAGAGCTTCTGTGATCATGTTTAGCTAGGGGCAGAAATAAGTAAAAAAATTAATTTCTTTATTGATAGATAACACATTCATATACTAAACACATCGCCAACTTTTTAACACCTGATCATTGTATTCGCCTAGGGATTTTATAAGTTCTGCAGAATTCATTTTCACCTGAGATTTTCGCACTAACTAAAATCAACCGAAACAAAAATAAACAAAACAATCTTGGGATTGATTGATTGTTTACCTTCTCATTTATTGTTTTTTTGAGGTTTTTTTTTTCACTACATTTATCTCAGACATCTCAGCTGAGCATTTCAGAGTAAGGAAACCGCCGCTACGCCGCTACGCTTATTTATCCCTTTAGGGAAAGGCAATGGTACTAGACCGTTCAGCCTTCTCTCTAAAAATAATGAGATTCGAGCTCGAATCGAGACAGAGACATGGTATAACGCTTAGAATAATAATAATACAAGAACAAGCCTATACAGTCAATCACGCAGTGCGCAGCGTAGACAGATGAGCTATGGATCAGCTCTCAGAATAAGGACTAAAGCAGAGAAGTAGTCCTAAAATAAAAAGTCACATCATTGTGTTACGCTACTTACTCAAGTGCAACCATTGAATATGTTAAAAAGAGACCAATATACTGTCTCCACTGGGTCGTATGACTCGTCCGCACCTTGCCTGTAGCAGGCAAGGTGCGGACGTTTTTTTTTTAATTTTCTAAAAAGCTAGTGATGGGAAAAAATAACGTCCTAAAATCAAGTTGTCGATACTTTTATACAAGACATGGTTCTTTATTATGTAACTTATCACAACTAATTGAGGAGTAATTGTATGGTATTACGAGCTATCCCGGTTTACTTCGTTACGCCATATAATAAAGATACTTCTAAAGACTTGGCTGTATAGACTATGTTCTTTTGCCTGCCCAGAATGGGCGAATAAAAAAACAAACAACTACAAAAACCACCTGTCAAAATATTTAAACAACGGAAAAAATATTGCACCTTGGGTTACATTATTTGAGTTTAAGTAAGGATCCCTAATTTTTTGAAAATCTAATATAGCCTATGTCACTCGGGGATAGTGTAGCTTCCTACCAGTGAAAGAATTTTTAAAATTGGTTCAGTATTTACGGAGCCTATTTGTTACAAACAAACAAACAAATCTTTCCTCTTTATAATATTGGTATAGATAATAACAAGAAAACAAAGACAAAGATAAAAAAACGCTTTATTGCTATAAAAATGCAAATAAAAATACAAAATAAAACAAACCGTATAAAAATTTTAACAGAAAAAGAATAAGGGCAATGGGCGGCCTTATCGCTTAAATCGATTTCTTTCAGGCAATCCACTGCACACCATAAGTTATTTTAATGAAAAAACGGGTGTCCTGATAAAAATATAATAATACTTACCTATTTCTAAAGATTTTCCGTTCATAAAATAATAATAAAATGGCGTAGGGATGTGACGACCCCATCGCCCAGTGGAAATTCCAGTACTTTCGGTCTGGAACTTCCATTGCAATAAGTCACCGCAGGGACGGCTTGTGGCGAGTCGATGGTGTGTGGCGACACCAGGGACCCTATACCTCCAGGGGGACACACGCAGTCATCACACGCACACTCACATTCAGTCATCACACACACACACCCCCCCGCCTCTGAGCTTGCCTTCACCAGCCGGCCAGAGTGGAGTAGCAAGAGCGAAGCCTATGCTCCAGGTTGAAAGTGTAAAATGTCATAACGCCGGGTGCATCTTATGCTGCCCGCAGTCTCACCTCTCGACAACCTTAGCTGTCCACGACCAGTGTTGCAACCCGTTGCCAATATATAGGCGACTTAGTGGAAGCCCACCCAGTGGACAGCGAGTCACCGCCTGCCATGATAATTAGTGAAATGTTGCATTAAAGGCAGGCGTATACCGGTATTTCACTCCATAGCACCAGTTAACCGGTCCATTAAACAGTTCACCCCATAAACCATTTCTTGTCATCCATTTTACAATAGTTCCTATCACCTACTGGGTGCCGCCTCTGGGTGCATGATCTATTTGTGCATTTAGTCGCGATGCCTGGTTGGTGATCCATATACAATATAGCAAAACTCTCGAAAGGGCCTCTACGAGTTGGATTCGTCCCCTCGCACGCCTCTCAAAGGACCGGGCTCCATCCCGTGATACCGAAGAGTATTGAGAAACATAATAATAATAATTTATTTGCACAACAACATAAATTACAAACAAAAATGATAATCAAAAACAGCTTTGAGCAATACATAAAATACATAATTTATAGACATAAATTCCAGCCCCTAAACTAGGTAAAACCTGTATCTTAGGGACTGATGAGTCATTCCCTCAAAAATATCATGAACAAATTACACGCGGACGAAACAATGCAAATTATATTATATTAATTATTCATTTTTAATCATTTAGATACATGCATTACCAACTATATATTTTAGATCAGCATGCAGACATTTATTATTATTTTTTTTTTTTTTTTTATATTTAAATTGCTTTTTGTACTTAGTTACATTACATAAAATCGGGGTTTATAATAAAAATTAATTAAGTTAGATTAGCAAGTACTATGTGTAATGTTATGTTATGATCTTTTCTGTAGCTTCATATTTTAAATTGTGCAACCACTTACTTATCTTACGTTCGTGTTTCGTTAGGGTATAAATGGTGATTTCTTTATTAACTTTATTGTAAATATGAACACTTTGTGCATCTTGTTGACTCTTTGCAAAAGCCGTACGACAACATGTTTTTGTTAGAGCGAGCGTCTCTATAAGTAGTAATTAAAATCATCATAAATACATCTGATCAATCTTTACGTAATTAAGGAATTTTCTTGTGTTGCGCGCCGACTTAAAATTACTTGGTATACCCTACATTACTTTAGGAACTTAGTACTTAATTCGATTATTATTTTATGCTTTTCAGTTTTTTTTTTCGGCGGTTTTATTTTTAATAAAAAAATTATTTAAATATGCATTGGTTTCGTAAATCAAAAAACTTAGTCAGACCAATTTTTCCCATCATTTACAAAATCCCTGTATTTCAGGGGTAAAAAAGTCTGAATCAATACCGAATTTTGAAAAAAGGAAAACGTATAAACCTAGTTTTTTATACTGTTAATTAACCGACGAAAAAACAAAAAGGAGGAGGTTCTCAATTCGTCGCGTATATATTTTTTTTTTATGTATGATCACGCATAACTTTTTACTGTGTGGACCGATTTTGATAATTCTTTTTTTAATCGACAGGGTATACCTTGAAGTTGGTCCCATAAAAATTTGGAAATAAAATTCCCACCCTAAGGGTAGGAAAATAGGGGTGACTTTTTGGTCGGCGGGTCGATTTATCCACTCACAGGTTGCATTTCCGTGTTACATTATAAATTTTGATACCTACTTACAATATCTTTGGAAATGAAATAAAATCAGCCAAAAGACGTCCACTGCTGGACATAGGCCTCCCTAACAAATCGCCTCACCGACCGGTCGTGATCGAACCTCATCCTGTTAGTCCCTCAACCTTCACCAGGTTGTGTGGCCACTTTGTGGGGTGCGACCACCCGGTGAAGTATGATTAGCTGGGGTCAAAAAATTAGCCCAAAAAAAACTGAAAAGCAAAAAATAAAAACTTTTTATAAAAAAATTAAACCGCCGAAAAAACTGAAAAGCATTAAATAATAGGGAAACTGTGGCGTTCAGGAGCCACTATTAACTATATCACTTGTGGCGTTCAGGAGCCACTATTAACTATATATATAAATATTATATAGTAATAAAATAACTATCACTTTGGATGTACATCGTGGTTGGAGCGCACTCCCTAGACGTGCGCTCTGCCCGAGCGTCAGACTCGGAATGGCAGCCGCACGACAGCCGTGCGAGAGCGCGGCGGGAGGGCGCCACCAACACCGGATAGTAACCATTTATTAGGACACCACATCTCTTCCTTTTTACAAGATTTAGATTTACAATGTTATATCAAAAGAAAGTACCTTTAACATTATTTGTTATTCTTAGTTACACAACATTAACATTATTTTTAGTTACACAATTAGGTTGCTATCTATTTACATGTGTGTTTAAAGTTACTTAAATTTTTACAAATGTAACTCAAAAGTATACAAAGGATAAAATTTAAGCAATCACTGAAATGTCATTGTGCCTATAATACAAAGATTATTTGTTTCCTTCATTAACTTTTATTGGCACCTAACTAATTTTTAGGTTTCTATACCACTCCTGTAGACCTATCTCTTTTTTGTGACATTTTAGCATTATCCTTTCATCTTATTTATAATAAATATTTAATTTACCTTTCCTATTTCATTATTATTTTACATGATTGATTTCTCAATTCTCGATTGTTTATTATTTCTACAATTTACTTATATTTGAACATAAAATAAACTTATGCACTTAGTAGAGGTCTGAATTAATCGTTACAGTACATGGACCCTGATCGCGCTACAAGTTTAAATGTAGTTTGACATCAAAATTTTCTATGTAAGTACCAAAACAATAGGAACTTTAAAAGTCATATTTTTTATAATCGTTACAGATTAAGGAACATTACAGTCGTCATTGTGAAGCTCCAGCTAATTACATTACAACTGTGAGAATTGGAAAATGTACTTGTTATATATATTTGTACTGAACGTTAATACATGTGAGTAGTTTATAGTAAAACTTTACTAAAATTTACCTTAAAATGCATACAAATAATAACCATTATTTATATTCTCGTGTCACTCTTAGGTAAAAGTAATGCATCAAATTGTAAACATACTAATACCTAATCTCTACGACGTGGTCATGACATTTGCCACCTACCTTTACCCCGGCTTCATGCCTCAGTGCTTCTTTTGGCCTGGCTTGCCCACGTACATGACATGACACAAGTCCTACTCATTGTTGGCGGTACTTGAATTGGGCACTGCGGGTTCAAGCCCCGATCAGGTTGTAGTATACTACAATAATCTCTAGGTAGACATATACCTAATAACTTTAGGTTAGGCTTTTTTATGAAATGTTCTTCTTATTAAATATTTTCAGTTTCATTTCATTTACTAAAAATAAAATCTAAGGTAGGTGTGAAATTTAGCTTGATAATACTGACAATAATGAGAATTTGAAACACTAATTGTTGAACTATTCATTTAACTATTAAGCTTCAAGAATCACAGCATTGTTACAAGTATTTTGCCACTAACGCTGTGTTCGATCCTTTACTCTTTACATTATGTTCCTGACACTACATTATATACAACCTTTTGCACTAACTAAAGGGGTACTTTGTAAGGTCTTTAGATAACTTTTTCTATAAGTAAGTAAATCGTTTTACCAAGAGATTCATCCATACATTACATCAAAGTATATTCCTGCATTACGTACCTAGTTTAGTTTGCAGAGATATTAAAGCTTTACTTTTTTTTTTTTTTTTTTATTAGATTAGATTAGATTCATTTATTTCACACTATCATATTCATATTACATACAAAGTTGTATAATAAAATGTCAAAGTATAATGTGATCGTCAAAATATTGTACAAAAATTATATAAAAAATAATAAGTTATTTGTGAACTACTAAATTAATACTACTAAATTATTTGTGATTAAAATTTTGAATGCAATATTTAGTATAAGAATTGCTATTGTATTCATTAGAAATACTAACTAACTTTATACAATTATATTATCATTTCACTTTCTAACAAAACTGTAACTCTGTGGCATCTATTTTCAAGATAACATTGAAAATTGAAAATTGAAAAATAATTTATTTATATAAATATGCAGAAATTATATATTATATACATATTTCTATGTTAATAAAATCTACATATTTATTACCCATTGCATGTATTGCATTAGTTCTCAAGATCCTCATTTGGATCATCAATAACGCCTGTGGCTACTTTAGTTTCATAAACTGATCTTGTGTTTAACTTGCTTTGACTATAAGTCCAGCTAGATGGTCTGTGTCTTTTTTCAGATTAAAATAAAAATTGCTATAATTAGTCACTACTAACACTAAAAATCGATAAATTTTTAGTGAGTTGAGTAGTAACATTTTCAGCTTCAAGGAAACTGTTTGGTTTAAGGTACAATTTTGAATTACACAAACTACCTCTTTATCAATTGTAGGTACAGTCACGGACTAGGATGCCGTAACAGATTTGTCTATGGTTTCGTCAACCCTAGACTGTATTGCCAAAGAACAAGAGCTATTTTGCAATACAGAAAAACCGGAAGCGTTACGCCGATCGTGTCCGCCACTGTACCATTTAGCATGTGAGCCAAACGACTTCTTTGGAGATTTTAGGTGCCATTTAGCATTTGCCTAACTACCTCCTTGTACACTTTAGGTACTATTTAGCATTTAGCTAAACTACCTCTTTGTACACTTTTGGTACCATTTAGCATTAAGCCAAACGACCTCTTTGTCCCTCTCAGGTACCATTTAGCTTTTGCCAAACTACCTCTTTGTACATTTTGGGTACCATTTAGCATTTAGCAAACTACCTCTTAGTCCATTTTAGGTGCTACTTAGTATCCCAACTAAGTTACTGCAAACCTATTCAAGAAAATTGGTTTAGCTGTATACCATCTAACAATAGGTAGCTCGACTACCTTTTCAGCTCGTCAATTGTCATTTATTTCACTTTTGTTTTATTTTACGATCGTGATAATTTTGTTATCCACGCGCCTTCTTTTTTTTTTTTTTTTTTTTACAGCAGTTATAAGAATTTTTTAACTTCCTGTTTTGTTTATTAATGACCTATATTGATTTGAGCTGAGTTCTGAACAACGGTATCGTATACCTACTATTGTATTATTATGTTTGTCGAACTGTTAGCCCATTAGTTATGTCATGTGTTTTGCAACAACCATTGTAAAATGTCACCAAGTTTTAAGCTCTTATTCACAATAAGTCCACAGCACATTACAATTTATCTTATTAGTAGATTTATAGAATAATGAGGCCAATTACGTTTTTTTTTTATTATTATTATTATTGTGTTTAGCACTAACACTTCATATTATAAAATATCACCACATTTTATGCCACTTATGGATATTATTATAATTTTTTCGGTTCCGGATTTACAAAGTAAATAGCGTTAGCTTTACAGCTTTTATTTGAGTAGGTACTTTCACACGCTATTGTTATGACGTCACGCAGCAAGTGTGTGTCATAGAACATGTCCTATTGCGAAATTACACTGTCCAAGATATCTACTCGACTGCATAAATCCGCTACAAGTCGGTACCGTATAGTTAGGTTTTTACAAATTTTGTTTATATTTGTGTGATTAAGGGTTAAACTAAACTTACAGACATAAGGTTTTCGCATTTTTAATACGATTCGTAGTTAGCTACTACCCATGTAATGACTTTGTGTTGCCTATTTTGTAATACATTGGTTGTATACCTGTGTTAGGCTAGGTAACACAACATCGAACAGCAACGGTTAATTTTATATTTTGTCATTTTATTTTAGATGCGACATGGTATTAAAATATACAAGTTTCCGGTGTCTAACAGATTTACTTGATCGTAATTTAATTGTCTCTTTGCTTACATCATCATTTTATGGTCTGGATTACCTTCGCGCACAAATAAAACATTTTCTTTAAACTTTTTTTTTTTTTGAAGGTAAATAGATAGTTGACTGTGCTGCCCGGTACCAGAGCCAGAGAGATGAGTGGAGCAGAATAAATTTTTGGACAATCTGGAATATTTTGTATAATTTTACGCCTGTTAATAATAATATAATTATAATTATATAATCTTTTATTTTTCTTAGTTTAATTCTTATTAAGTAAATTATTTATCTAGTTTTTTATTATTTCCCCAATAGTTTTAAAAACCTAATACTTATATTTAATTATTTAAGTATTTTTAATTTTTTGATGTTTCAAATATTTATCATCTGCGATTTTCACATTTTTTTTTTTTTTTATTTTTTTTTTTTTTTTTTTTTTACATTTTGAAATAATTTTTTTTTGTCATATTTATTCATTTTGACATGTTTGACATGTTTGACTTATTTGATATATTTGACATATTTGACATATTTGAAATATTTGACATATTTGACATATTTGACATATTTGACATATTTGACATATTTGACATATTTGACATATTTGACATATTTGACATATTTGACATATTTGACATATTTGACATATTTGACATATTTGACATATTTGACATATTTGACATATTTGACATATTTGACATATTGACATGTTTGACATGTTTGACTTATTTGACATGTTTGACATATTGACATATTTGACATGTTTGACATATTGACATTTATCATTTTGACTTGACGTTTGGACATATTGACATAATTTTAAGATAATATGTCATTTTTTAAATTTCTAAATTATGAGTAATAAGATATTTTGATGTATTTTTGGACATTGAATTACAGAGGCTAATATTTGTGTCCGAGTTTTACCCAGTCACTATTTATTTATTGCTCATTGCACAAATGACGTCATAGCCATTTGTGTGTAACTTTATGAGTAGTAACAAACACTCATAGGAACAAATATTTTGACAATACAGGTTGTCTTGTTTCTGTACTTGTACAGGCACATTGCACAAATGACGTCATAGTCGTTTCTGTGGAACTTATGAGTAGCAACTCATTGGAACAATGTTTTGATAATACTGGTTGTCTTGTCTGTACATTACAGGTACATTGCACAAATTACATCATAGCCGTTTGTGTGGAACTTTATGAGTAGCAACACACATTGGAACAATAATTGACAATACTTGTTGTCTTGGTTGGTACTGACTGGCATTGTAGTGAACATGCAGCCTCGTAATCTAGGCTTTAAATTATTTAAAGAAAAGAAAATAGTAACACGGACCGGATTGTTGTAAAAATAATTGATTTAAGTAGGTACTTATATTTTATTTACCTTTGTACGAGCTGAGCTGTGGCCTGTAGCTGTAATAGCTTGTGATAAGTTAGTGTCACTATAAGATTCACCAAAACTCTTTTGTTTTACTGATTAACCAAAAAAACCACACTGTTTTAATGTCGGATTTACATCCATCATTTGATTTTGGTTTACGAATATGTAAAAGAATGTACAAAATAATGCGTACAATTATCGGTATTGTCTAAGTACATAACATTTTAAATTATATCTTTTCTGTTATCTGTTACTGAGAAGTTAAAAACAAAACAATAAAACAATCTGTCCTCTGTCCGTGTTTTCTTTGTCCCTTCCTGACTTTAGCCTAGGTACCCTCATGGTGGTATCAAAGTTACTTTCTTTATTACGAGATCTTTAGTCAGCCAGTTAGCCAACCAAGCACAAAATTATATAATATGTTTCAATCCAACCAGTATCTTTTTTTTTTTTTTTTTTTAGCGTCAGTGTCTCCAACTCTATCGATCAAAATTACGGTGTTTCTAGTCCAAAATACGGTAGATGGTTCATGGAAAATTACAGTACATTCAAAATGTAAAATACAGATATTTTACGGTACTTTTATTTCACTTATTGTACAAAACAAATATTTTTTCATTACAATGAAAATTTACGCAATTTCCGACCAAAAATATGTTGATAATTGGTTACTTTTCTTAGTCTTTCAGTTAGTAATGTGGCTGAAAAGGATACCACTCATAAAGACAAAATTACGGTAGATTTGAACATGATTACGGTGTAGTTGGAGACACTGGGTAGCCTTGTATTTGTAGTCATTTCAAGTACAAGATCATAAAATATCGTCTTAAGGCATTCCAGCATTTTATTAACACTACTGCAAATTATAGCAGTATTTTGAAAGCAACTTTGCTTATTTCAAGTAGCGGTACCTCGCAGTTTTTTAACTACCTACGTACCTTTTTGCAAACCCATATTCTATTTTATTTTATGATCTCACACTGGATATCTTTAGCACTGACTTATTTAGTTTGTAAGTAACACTTTACTTACATGTTTTATCCTCGTCGCCATTTGTGGCGTTCAGGAGCCACTATTAACTATATCACTTGTGGCGTTCAGGAGCCACTATTAACTATATATATAAATATTATATAGTAATAAAATAACTATCACTTTGGATGTACATCGTGGTTGGAGCGCACTCCCTAGACGTGCGCTCTGCCCGAGCGTCAGACTCGGAATGGCAGCCGCACGACAGCCGTGCGAGAGCGCGGCGGGAGGGCGCCACCAACACCGGATAGTAACCATTTATTAGGACACCACAGAAACATTTTCTATTAGGCCTTAATTTACTCACTTCTTAAAGTAATTTTGGATTACCAAGAAATTTTGAGTCGGTGCCACAGAATCAACGAATAAAGATCACTAAATTACCTGAAATTCAAAGAAATAACCGAAAAACGTATGCCGCTGCGCATCGCGCTTTACATAGATAATGAATTTGCTTGTGTGGTGTGGCGCCGACTTAAAATTTCTTGGTAATCCAAAATTACTTTAAGAAGTGAGTAAATTAAGGCCTAATAGAAAATGTTTCCCTATTATTTAATGCTTTTCAGTTTTTTCGGCGGTTTAATTTTTTTATAAAAAGTTTTTAACATAAACAATTTCTAGCCACAATTTACACAACAATTTATAGCCTCAAGAGTTAGTTACCTTTTCATTGGAAAAAGCACAGAACAAGAGAATACAATAGAAATAGCATCATGAGATTTTAGTACTAAAACCAGTGTGTCCAAACTCACACATATAAACCAAACGCTCACTATGAAATCCAAGCTACCATTGGTGATTAACGACAAAGCCGAAAAGATCTACATCACAAAACTTTGAAGTAGACTATGAACCTTTTTGACAAATAAACAAAGATCAAAATCAAATAACAATTATGAAATACTTAAGATAATGATGACATATGTTAAAAGAATGAAATTAGGTTTTTCCAGAGACATGGTAGAAAGCTATACATCCTCTTTGCTTTAAAATCCTCACGCATTGTTCCTAGTTTTACTATTCGACGCTAGATGGAACTACAGCTTTTGTACTACCGCTACTAAACACTAGGTGGCTACGTCGAAAAATGAAAAACTAAGCTAGGGATGTACATATTGCGGGAGAAAGTTTGTCGATGAGAAAAACCTATCGATATACAACTTTCTTTTATATGGCTACAGGTAACAATTACTTTTTTTTTACGAAAATCTATGTGTATTCTACGCAAACGGCCTTCTTGGTGATTGGCGATGTATTGGTATTATCACATGAAAAAACCAGTCGATCATAGAACAAAGTTTATTTTAGTGTAAAGTTTAATTTTTATTTATTTCCAATGTCGTTTTTTATTCAACAGTTATGCTTCGCATAAATAAAGATTCAGAAATAAAAATGTGTTTAGTTATAAAATTGTATATACCTACAGTACTGCAAAAGTTATAATGCGCATAGAAATCTTCGTCACTGTTCGACAACGGTCGTATTCCCAAGCGACGTAAGACGATATGTATTTAAGGAGGTTAAGTGCATTTTCTGCATGCGTAATTTAGTAGAATTATGATTTTTGATTGAGGTGTTTCCGTGAAATCGACAATTAGCGAATCTGCATGCGCATTATTAATTTTGGAGTAAGTACTGTACTTTAAATGAAGCTTTATTTTAACCAAAGTAAACAATTTAGGTGGATGGGTAGATAGACCAATAAAACAAGATGGGTTTTATATTTATATTATTTTATCTTATTTAATATCGAAGTACTTGCTTGTTTATTACTTGCCTTAAACTCTTAACTAATCTTGGTTTTTTTAATACATAATATTTAGCATTTTTTCTTCTCTAGGTATTGTTTATTGAAACTCCTCTTAGCTTAAGAAGCTTTCATGATGGCTCCATCTTCAAGTTTATGCTTAAGTGTATTAGGTTCTGAGCTTGGCCCAAGGTGATCCAGTAACACAGGCTGTAAATAAATGAAAAGAAAAATAAAATATAGCACACTATAAGAGTGACGACTGGTCTTTATACAATACTAGTCGACCCGGCAAACTTCGTACCGCCTAACCTATTATTAGAACGTGCATGTTTTATACTTATAAACCTTCCTCTTGAATCACTCTATCTATTAAAAAAATCCGCATTAAAATCCGCTGTATTTTTAAAGATTAAAACATACCTAAGGACTGATGCGGAAAGCGACTTTATTTTTTACATATTACAACATTATTGTAATATGATGATGATGCTAATATAATTTCATTCATACGCAAGAGTCTAAGTTGAAAGATTCATATAATTTCATTCGTATTCAAGAAATTAACTTTAAAGCAAATCACATTTTAAACCGAAAAAAAGGTAGAGGTTTTCAAGTCGAAGCGAATACCTATTTTTTTTTTCACTGAATATTATTATTATCGATAGATTTTTATCATAGAAAATTATCGATAGATTTTCATTATGTTGAGCAATCTCTAACTGATTTCCATTAAACTGTTGTCAAAATGTTCTAGAAAAAGTCATGAGTCTAATACCATAGATAAAGAAGAACGCTAAGAAGGTACAGTCACAGTCACAGGACTCACAGGCTTCAATGAAAATTCAATTTTACTGCTCCGTAATTAGGGTGTTTTCATTTTCTCACTTATGGTTTTATTTTCTTGTTCATGTATAATTTCAAATTTATTTAAAAATACAGTGAAATATTACTTACCGATGTAATGATACGGCATAATTAGTACTTTTAAGTCCCCGACTTTAATTTTTGCATTCCAACACAGCACAATATGGCATTTTAGTGGGTTTTTTTTCATATTTTTCCTGGTGGTTTGTTTACAAGAAGCTTAAAGCAAGTGAGCTTATCAAATCTGTCAAAAACTACGAATAGGTACTGCAGAGCTAATGATAGGCACGCGGGCTCCGCCTACTCGCGATTTCTATTTAGAGAGAGAGAGCATCTTCCTTGTTCTGTGGGAAAAAGGGCTATACGAACAAAAAACAAAACGTTAAAAAATGTCTTTGGTTTTGGTTCAATCGTTCAATCAATCAATCAGATCCTGAAATTTCGCATTCCTTTTTTTGGATGGCGCGAAATTCAAACTTTTTCGTGTTTTTTATTTATTCTGGCGAAAGTATAAATTTTTAATAAAGTTTAAATGAATTCGCGTATGTAAAAAACCATCTCCCACATTGCAATACAACGTTTTTGGAAGACAGACCTACAGATTTTGTGTCTAAGGGGTAAAAGGCCAAAAAACAAGTTCCTTGAATATACACAAAATCGGTAACTCTGTCTTTCAAAAACGATATATCACAATGTGGGAAATAGGTTTTTACGTACGCGAATTCATTTAAACTTTATTAAATATGAATACTTTCGTCAAAATAATTAAAAAACGTGAAAAAATTTGAATTTCGCGCCATACCGTGAGTTACCGCCTGAGGAGAGTTTAAATTTGACAGTTTAGAAGAAAAAAAAAACAAGGTTTAATACGCTGCTACCAGATGGCGCTCTGCCAGGAGCAATAGGACAAGATGAAATCAATGATTGAATAGCTCAAGATAAAACATAAAAATTTAAAAACTGAGGTAGTGACGGAGAGGGTGAAATAGATTTATACTTAGCAGAAAATGATCCAATCCAAAGAGTCAGTCAATACTCGATCTCCCATCTCTCTGATATTGCTGTAGACACCGCCATTTACGGGCGTATTATGAAACTGTTTTCTTTTTCTTTTATGTGACTTTGGAAACGCCCCATAGAACACAAGTGATAATTTTACTTTTATGATAATAAAAGTGATAATTTTATGTCTCACTGTTTCAAAATGAAAAATAAACCAAAATCTTGAGCATTCGAATGTTGGAAGTTCCTTGTGTGTGTCGTAGAAGTGTATTGTGATTCGAGAGCTTAACAACAATAAACAAAACTTGAAAGTAAAGGTTAATTTTAAATTTAATTTGAAAACTTGAAAGTAAAGTCAATTTACGGGAAAACTGGGCTTATGGCAAGGGTGGGTATGGCATATCAATTAACGAAACCCGTTGTGGTAAGATGTTTAAGGGTTGTAAATTACTGAGTAACCCAACACTCCTCAAACCACCAGAAAACCACTTACAATAAGATGTCCCTCTCTAAAAACCGCTAAAATTGCGTTTTTTATTTATTATGACAAAAGTATTCGTTTTTAATAAATTTTAAATGACTTAGCGTATGTTAAAAAACCGTTTCCCACATTGTACGACGTTTTTGGAAGACAGACCTACTGATTTGTGTATAAAGGTTCAAATGCCAAAAATTAAGTTCCTTGAATATACACAAAATCGGCAACTGTCTTTCATAAACGATATATAACAATGTAGGTAGTTGATGGTTTTTTACATACGAGAATTAATTTAAACTTTATTAAAATTAAATAGAAATTAACCCCCTCGAAAAAAATATATAGGTTTGTATTTTGAAAGTAAAAAATATGGCTAAATAGTAGTTTTTTTTTTTTTATTTTAAGATAATTCTCATAATCCGCTTAAAAAACCAATAGCCACTAAATTAAAAAAAAATCCACTAAATGGGAGTTCCAATCCAACCAAACCACCAGATTTTGTGGAAAATCCACTAAGGTGGCAACACTAAGCTTCGATCTTTACTAAGGCTACGAACGCACAGGCGGTTTTATTTCCGCGCGGTGTCAAAGTTTGTTATTTAATTTTCAACCTTATTCATAGGACCCGAACGCACAAGCGTGTTTTTACGGTTTTTTATCCGCTGGTGCGCTATAGGATAGGATAGGATACACCACAGAACAAGGAAGATGCTCTCTCTCTCTAAATAGAAATCGCGAGTAGGCGGAGCCCGCGTGCCTATCATTAGCTCTGCAGTGCCTATACGTAGTTTTTGACAGATTTGATAAGCTCAGTTGCTTTAAGCTTCTTGTAAACAAACCACCAGGAAAAATATGAAAAAAAACCCACTAAAATACCATATTGTGCTGTGTTGGAATGCAAAAATTAAAGTTGGGGACTTAAAAGTACTAATTATGCCGTATCATTACATCGGTAAGTAATATTTCACTGTATTTTTAAATAAATTTGAAATTATACATGAACAAGAAAACAAAACCATAAGTGAGAAAATGAAAACACCCTAATTACGGAGCAGTAAAATTGAATTTTCATTGAAGCCTGTGACTGTGACTGTACCTTCTTACGTTCTTCTTTATCTATGGTATTAGACTCATGACTTTTTCTAGAACATTTTGACAACAGTATAATGGAAATCAGTTAGAGATTGCTCAACATGGTGAAAATCTATCGATAATTTTCTATGATAAAAATCTATCGATAATAATAATTTTCAGTGAAAAAAAAAAAGGTATTCGCTTCGACTTGAAAACTTCTACCTTTTTTTCGGTTAAAAATGTGATTTACTTTAAAGTTAAATTCGTGAATACGAATGAAATTATATGAATCTTTCAACTTAGACTCTTGACTCTTAGACTCAACAGTGACGAAGATTTCTATGCGCATTATAACTTTTGCAGTACTGTAGGTATAATACAATTTTATAACTAAACACATTTTTATTTCTGAATCTCTATTTATGCGAAGCATAACTGTTGAATACAAAACGACATTGGAAATAAATAAAAATTAAACTGTACACTAAAATAAACTTTGTTCTATGAGCGACTGGTTTTTTCATATGATAATACCAATACATCGCCAATCACCAAGAAGGCCGTTTGCGTAGAATACACATAGATTTTCGTAAAAAAAAGTAATTGTTAACTGTAGCCATATGAAAGAAAGTTGTATATCGATAGGTGTTTCTCATCGACAAACTTTCTCCCGCAATATGTACATCCCTAGCTTAGTTTTTCATTTTTCGACGTAGCCACCTAGTGTTTAGTAGCGGTAGTACAAAAGCTGTAGTTCCATCTAGCGTCGAATAGTAAAACTAGGAACAATGTATGAGGATTTTAAAGCAAAGAGGATGTATAGCTTTCTACCATGTCTTTGGAAAAACCTAATTTCATTCTTTTATCATATGTATGTCATCATTATCTTAAGTATTTCATAATTGTTATTTGATTTTGATCTTTGTTTATTTGTAAAAAAGGTTCATAGTCTACTTCAAAGTTTTGTGATGTAGATCTTTTCGGCTTTGTCGTTAATCACCAATGGTAGCTTGGATTTCATAGTGAGCGTTTGGTTTATATGTGTGAGTTTGGACACACTGGTTTCAGTACTAAAAGCTCATGATGCTATTTCTATTGTATTCTCTTGTTCTGTGGGATACACTTCCAGAGGATTCATTGATATGTTACATAAAATCCGCGCGGCAAAAAATCGCCTGTGCGTTTCAAGCCTAAGGAAAGATGTGATTGCAAACTACGCTGCCTAAATAGTTTCCTAAAAAGGAACCTAATTAGGTTGATAATTCAGAGACTTATTCAGGAGAAATGTAATAGGTCCTTTACGGCCTTTAGAGTCGATCGAATTTAGTTACAAACTTGACCCTCTGGTCTTCTCGTTTCTGAGTTTCAACAGCAGAATATTGTTTTTAACATTCTGAATACCATTATTATGTAGGTTTTATACTTTTTATACATTATATCGAATGTTTCAATTTACATTTTCATTTAAGTAAGACAGTGTAGTTTTTTTCATAACAGCACCAAAAACGCTTTTTATTACATTCCCTGAGTAACTTATATTATTTTCAAACTTTTCTGAAACATTTTGAAAAGTATCATTAATTATGTTTTTTATAACAACATCTACAGTGTCAGTTGTCTGTAAAGGCTCCCTAGCCTTTTGCACTTCTAAGGTTTCACAAATAGCTAATTCTTCTGTTTTCTTTTGCAATATTTGCTTTATTTGTTTATTTTCTTCAGATAATAAGATATTTTCTTGTCTTGATTTTTTTAACTCATCTTTTAAATGTTCAATATTGTTTAGTAAATTTGATACATCTTTATCTTTATGTTCTCTTTTATTTGTTCCAACTTCATTGCAAGATGTGTTATTTGTATCTAATTTATTATTTGAAGAGTTATCTTCAACAACTAAAGAATCAACATTAATTTTATTTGTTCTTATAATTTTTTCGTAACATCTAATTTTGTTTTCATACTCAATTATTAACTTCTCATAAATGGGATTCAATATTGAATTACGATTTTCTTTTGTTTGATTATCTAATTCACTTATCCTATATAATACATGGTCTACTTTATCTGTCAATCTTCCCATATTAGCTCTAATTTCACTGTTGTTCATTCGCTGCTCTGCCATCAAAATATGGAGATCATTTGATGGGCTATTAGAGATTGGCAGGAACTTGCTAACATAATTTATACATGTTGATACTTGGCCCATATTATGTTCTTCCGTAGATAAAGAATTGAAATTATTCAGTGTATCAGTTTGACATTGTTGATAATCACTTCTGCCTTGATGTACTGTATTATTCCTAGGTTCCACACTTGTAGAAATATTATATCTTGGTATTTGCATATTAGATTCAGTGTCACTTGTGTCAGATAATGCACCAGCTCTTTCTGCAGATGTGGCAGGTGTCAGCATGGAATGACCCAGAGTTGCCATTCGCTTTATGATTGATGATTTGCTTTTTATAGTATCATCCAAATCTATATCTGATTCCAAATCTGTGGGATTTTGGATTGTCTGCAGAAAAGGTTTTTTATTTTTATCATCGGGAGAAGTCCGGTCAATATCAACATTTAAATTCACCAGTATTTCGAGAATTTTGTTTAACTGCTCTACACTGCCATACAGACTCCAGTATTTTTGGGAATTATCATTAAATGTTATGTACACTTTTCTTTTTACTTTTATTTGAAGTTGACTAGATATGTTGGTACAAGATAATATTAATTTACTGGCATCATATAAAACAATTTTATAAGAATCAGTTTTTATATATCTCAGTATTGCAAACCCCAATTTGCCTTTAGGATTATATACATTGTTGAACCTGTAAACAAATAAGATTTTTTATTAAAGGAAATGTTTTTTTTTTTTAAGTAAAAATTATTCAATAAATTTATGGGAGCTTACCATTCAAAGCCAGTAAGGGCACATGCAAAAATACATTCTGATTCAGTCTTAAAGTCTCCATCTGATGCAGCTGATTTTGATGGAAGATATTTAAGTGAATCATTGTCACCCTTCTCATCAGCTTGTAAGTTATTTTGAAATATGCTAGCTAAGGCGGCACTGTAAAGAAAGAGTGAACAATGTTTTTAGGATCTAGTCATGTTTTTAGATTCTAGAATGATAGACAACATTTCAAATTTTCAGTTGAATCTGTCTAGAGCCTTAGCTTATTGTTTGACAATACTCTAAAGAAAGCAAGTTTGCCAACCATTGTTTTGTTTTGATTTAAAACAATAATTTAAAAGTATATAGGTACATTTATACTCTGCGGACCCAGCAAGTAATACCTTTGCTCCGAGCACCGTGAAACTTTAAATATTTCTATGGTTAAAATGTTCAATATGGATCAAACTTGGAGTCAGTAGAAAGCTGAAAGTGTTTCCTATGATGCAGTGAAAACAGTGCGTGAAAACGTTCCCGATTTCAGAAGATATAAGCGTAAGCATTTTATATTTTTTAAATACCGGCCGTTGTTCCTGACCTACGACAACTCGCGGCCAGCGGGGAGGGTGAATCATCGCGCGCTACCAGCACCAGCGCCGCATGCCCCCGCCCCGACTCTGCCGACCGCCCGCATCGATGTCGTGCGTGAATAAGTCGAATACGCCGTGCACTTTCTTCTGAGCAAAAATGTCGAACGTATCAAAGACAACATGTAATGCATGTAAAGGCGTTATAAACTCACTCTACTACCTTGAGTGTAAAGAATGCAAAGCGCTATATGATTTGAAGTGCTTGGCTATTACTGAGGTCGCTTTTGAGGCTTTGCCGCAGGAAACTAAAGAAGATTGGGTTTGTCCCGAATGTCACTGTTCAAAACCTAAATTCGGAAATGTACTTACGCCACTCCGTAATTCGACTAATGGTTTCAACATTACTTACACCTCCAACGATAATACGAACACTAGCTCTACTGGGGCCGATATTATCTCTTCTAAAACAGCTGAACAATCAACTCTATTCGTAAATATGAATCGCCGGAAGGGAAATTCTAGCCCGGGCGCGCAGCAAGCTGTGAACAAATCGATAAACTTGGCAGAAAAGGGCAGTGGAATTGAATTATCGGACCTATACGACGCAATAATAACCGTTAAAAGGCAAAACGAGGAGTTGCTTCCGCTTAAAAACGAAATTCAGTCACTACGCCAAATTATAACAACCATGGCGGAGACAATAAATGAGCTACGGGATGCCGTGAAAGAACGGGATAAACAGCTCGCTACTAACAAAACTCAGACAACACTAGAAAAACCACAGAAAAATTCGTTCGCCTCTATAATGACCGGAAAATCCGATGGGTCGATAACAAAACCAAATGCGCATTCTCAAGGTCACTTGTATCCCATCTCTTCAACTCCTGCAGGCCCAGAAGCACGGCCGGTACGTCGTGGACGCATTGTGGTGGCTGAACCGGAGGCAAATGTCAAGCCGTCGAGTCCTGTCCAAACTGTTGAGTCTAAGAAATCTTCATGTAGTAAAATTATATCTGTTACATCAAGTGAAACAGAGCACCAGGCAAAAGAGTCGACTGAACTGGACGATGAGGAAAAAGGATGGACTAAAGTGATAAGAAAACGCTCTCCTACAAATCTAGTTCCGAAACGCACCATAGTAGTCGGTACTGGTTCTGGAGATAAACTTAAAGCCTCGGAGAAAGATATCCACATTCAAGCTTGGTACTTCCAGCCAGACACTACCGAAGATAACATTAAGGAATATCTAAACAAAGTGTATCAGTCGGAAAAATACTATGTCAAGAGAAGAGATATTAAAACGAATAAACACGCTTCATTCATAATAGGAATGCCGGAAAGTATTTTCCCAAAATTTAATACGCCGGAAGCCTGGCCAGCAGGGGTGCGCTTTACAGAGTGGTTTCTCAGACGGCCCCGCGCAAACCAGCAGCGGGGGACAGGAGCCACACCAGTACCGAACAAGGACGCAAAAGGCGAAGAAGCACTCAACAGATAGTCCGACCACGACAATCTACTACCAAAATGTCAGAGGTCTAAGAACCAAACTGGACGCTTTCCAACAGGGAATAGCCATGGCTACTTGGGATATATTTGCTATAACTGAAACAAGTTGCAACGATTCAATCCATAACGGAGAACTCGTGACGGACGGCTTTACGGTGTTGCGGTGCGATAGGACGGATGGGCGAAAACATGGGGGAGTACTACTCGCCGCGGTTCCTAAATACGAACTGAAACAAGTGCCGATAGCGGACGATGTGAACAATGCAACGTTTGAGGTAGTAAGTGCAGCAGTATATTGTAAAAATAAGTACTTATTTTTGTGTTGCGTGCTATATATTCCGCCAAGCTCATCAGATTCGGAATATTTAAGGTTATTTCGAATTATAGAAACTCTATGTGCTAAGTACAGAAATGTGTTAGTTTTAGGTGATTTTAACTTGAATTCAGCTTCAAAAGAGTCAGTTAACTTTTATGAATACACGTTGTCATTTGGAGAATTTGCACAGTTAAACGAGGTTCCTAATTGTGATAATAATATGCTCGATCTAGTATTGTCAAATTTTTCAGGAAATGATATATTTGTATCAGATGGCTCCCTATCACCAGTGGTAAAGATAGATCTGTATCACCCACCGCTAGTTGTGTGTGTTTCACAGAGTAGGAAAACTAGGCTTTCTAAACCCAGCACCACAGAGCAGCCTCCAAAGCCAGTTCAAGCGCGTCCATCACTCACACGGTGGAATTTTAAGAGATGCAATTTCGTACAATTATATGGAGCACTTGCATCAACCGATTGGAGTGAACTCTACCAAATCCCAAGTGTGGAGAATGCATTAGAATACTTTTACAATCATCTTAATAACTTAATAAATGACAGCACTCCCATCATAAGGCGTAACGCGTCAACCTCGAGGTACCATTACCCCGAATGGTTCAGCGCTGATATTATACGCGACATCAGGAAAAAGGCGGTATTGCATAGGAATTTCAAACGGTCAAAATCACTAGACGATTATCGCCAGTTTGCCATGTATCGTAATGCGATCAAAAAAAGGATTTCAAATGCATATGAGGAACATCAGCAAAGGTTGCAAAATATTCTTAGTAGGGACCCAAAATCGTTTTGGAACATGATTCGAAGTAAGCAATCGCACGTTAACAAAACACCGTTACAAGCAAATGGTAAATCAGTTCCGGTAGACGAGTGTGCCCAGACATTTGCAGATTATTTTCACTCGGTTTATAGCACTAACAGGCCCGACCTTAATGTAGAAAAGGCAAGTGCAGTATATACTCCGGCGGATGGCGGAGGTGCCGCGAGAATTCACGTATCGCGCTTAGAACCATGTCAAATAAAGAACGCGCTACGACGTCTTCCAGCGAAACACTCGGTAGGGCCGGATGGTATACCACCGTTTTTAGTTAGAGATTGCAGAAGTGCGTTTCTCTCTCCGCTACTCTACATATTTAATTTGTGTTTAAAAGAATGCTTATATCCAGAAAGATGGAAAATTACTAGAGTAATACCAATCCCTAAGGGCAAGATCGGCACGGAAGCAAATAAGTATAGGCCCGTGGCGGTACTATCGTCATTTGCTAAGGTGTTCGAGTCAGCTATACACGCCGTTATATTGCAAAGCATTGCACCCCAGCTGTCAGATTCGCAACACGGGTTCCGCCCAGGGAGAAATACCTCTACAAATCTTCTAAATTTTATGTCATACGTCACACCCTATGTAGATTCTGGTATACAGGTTGATGCGGCCTACTTCGACTACAAAAAAGCTTTTGATTTGGTAGACAACGACACTTTGCTATTAAAACTATCCGCCATTGGTTGCACAACACAATTGCTAAAATTTTTCACAAGTTATTTAAGAGACAGACGCCAAATTGTTGAAGTCAATGGGTATGTATCTAGACCGTACTATACCCTTTCAGGGGTAAGTCAAGGAAGCAATTTGGGTCCATTAGGGTTTCTGATACTGATTAATGACTTGCCAAAAGTAGTCAAAAATGCGGAATGTTTGCTCTTCGCTGATGACCTAAAGCTAACTTATGCGGTAAAGAACTCAGAAGACTGCGATCGCCTCCAAAGTGATATTAACAGGATCACAGAGTGGAGCCACAGCAATAAATTAAGTTTCAATGTAGAGAAATGTGAGGTAATAAGCTACGGCCGCTCTAGAAATCCATTACAGCATAATTACACAGTGGAGGGAGCTCCGTTGCCCCGCGTTACGTCGGTGCGTGATCTCGGTGTTTCTTTTCAAAGCGACCTGTCATTCAGGGAACACATCTTAGATATAGCGAAACAGGCGTACAAACGACTAGGCTTCATACTTCGTAAATGCAATGGATTTACTAATGTTACAGCTGTGAAAACTTTATATAACGCTCTAGTCAGGAGTAAACTAGAGAGTAGTGCTGTCATTTGGAGTCCACATGAGGAGAAATATATCCTCATGTTGGAACGAATGCAGAATAAATTCACACGTTTCCTCTATCTGAAATTGTACGGGGTGTATCCCTATTATCCATTAATGTACCCGACACTCTTCGTACTGGGAATGGTAGGGTATAATAGACTGGAGGTCAGAAGAGACATGTCTCTAATTATTTATCTTACCAAATTATTCCGAGGGATGGAGTGCAATCCATATATTCTGCAGGCTTTGAAATTAAAAGTACCAAAAAACTGCCGCCAGCGGCGTAGGAATCGGATGTTTGAGGTACCACAATCACGAACGGCTCTCCTGTCTAACGCGCCACTGGTGAAAGGGATTCGTCTGCTCAATAAGATATCCGAAGATATAGATATTCTTTGTTGTTCAAAGACAGAATTGACCACGATATCGATGCGTTTATTATGTAAAATATAAAAAATAATATGATATGATCCTCATTATTATGTTTTATAATGCCGCATTGGTTTTTACTGTAATGGCATTTTGTAAATATTGTAAATAAATAAATAAATAAATAAATAAATTATATTTTCTGTACGTACAGCATTGCCAGACTTCATGCTCACCCTTGATTGAGGATGTATTGTATTGTAATTAAAGTTACTTATATCTATACCAAAATTATAGGGAGGTAAGATTTGATTGTTTGTTTATATGTTTGCATTGAATAGGCTCCGAGACTCCTGAACCAATTAAAAACATTTTTTCACTGTTGGGATGCTAGACTATACCCGGGTAACAAAGGCTATAGAATATTCTTATGAAACTATATTGGAAGAGGGTCAATTTTGCTGTGTCAGCTAGTATAAAATAAAAAAGTTTATTCATAAAAAAACACACTTTGTTCATATTGAGGTAGGTCATACGTAGATGAAGCTGAAGGAAGGATTAAGACTAACATTCAGTTGTGTTGCAGTTTGCACTCAAAAGTGTCAAATTGTAATTTAAAAATTTTCTCCACTCCAAATTGATATACATAGTCGAGTTCCGACTTCGTAACAGGAAAACATACTCGACAGGTATATTCCACTGCCATGAAGTCGGAACTTGATTACCTATATCAGTTTGAGGGGAAAATAATTTAAAGTTTTACAGAGTGTCCAAGTCTAGTGTGGACAGATTAGAGTCTTCTCTCTATAATTACAATCAATAAAGTACGTACTTACCTATATACTTAGAATGTTGTCATTATTGCAAAGCTACCTAATGAGCTGTAAGTAAGTCATTTTGAGGAAATGCTTAAGAAGTTAAAATAATTTTCTTACTTTGTAGCTGGTGTGAAATAGTCATCATCCACATCATCAGTTTCCAGCATTTCGACAGCTTCTAAAAAGGTGAAAATGTAAAATTCTTGTAAAATTAGAGTATTCACCACTATGATTGATTTATTCACAGACTTGCATACTAGTTTGGGTCGGTGGGTCGTTTTAGGTCGTTAGTTTTGATCACAGACCAACTAGAGGTTTTGATTAAATTAAATAGGTACGTAAGTAGGTAGGTAGGTATCCTAAAACTTTGTTTTTCACTGATTTTTACTTGATCGAAAAATTGTAGGTACCTACTCAGACGAACTAGAGATAGGGTACCTACTAGGTACCTACCTAGGTAGGTACCAGTGTTGCCAATGGCTATTTACCAGATTCCCCAAGATCACTGGTCAAATTCTCCAAATTTGGGGAGAAAAATATCGTGATTCCCCACAAAATCCCCTCACAATGAGATAGTGAACTATTTACGAAATAACTTAAAAAAATCAACCAATTATTAATGACAAACACTTGAAAAATCGCAATATCACTTAAAAAAATCATCCAGTATATTATAATCCACATCCGGTTTCCTCTTATATTCAGGCCTAAAAGTAAAAACTAGGTTAAATATTATATAAAAATTGATGGAGTGTAAATTTAACATAATCGAACAAAAATATGTACATAGGTACATTAGCAACGACTGGGGATAACCAACTGACTGATTGTAAGGTGGGGTGATACATTTTCATTATTATATTTCGCTTAAAGCTTCAGTAATTAAAACGAAAAGGTCAATAATCACTTCTCTAAAGATAAGTTTTAGCTTTTTTACCATTAAAATAAATAAAGGCAGTAATTTATATTAATTGATCATGGATGTTTTGGTTGTAAGTTTTGAATTGGTTATATGCTAAATTCCCCGCATATTCCCCACACAGAGCCTCTCCCCACAAATTCCCCAATCATTTTGGGATTCCCCGCAGTTTGGGGAATTCCCCACACATTGGCAACGCTGGTAGGTACATACATAGGTACAGGCCTCAGAATAAAGACAAGCTTGTCTTTATTCTGAGGTACAGGCTGAGGGTACAGTACAGGTGTAGCCAGAGAACCACAGACCAACTAGAGATCGACAGAAGCTAACTAAATCACTATTCTATTCTATCACTACTGCAGCAGCTATCATTATCAATCAATCCAACCAATCCATGCCATAGACAAAAAATTTGGTGTAAACGTGTAAACTCAAGAGTAAAGGAAACCGCCGCTACGCTTCAATAGAGTAAACCTATTTTTGTGTACCTATTTGCCCTGTCCTGGTTAAGGGCCTATTATACCTTTCCCTACCTTTCCTGAATAAGGCTACGAACGCACAGGCGGTTTTATTTCCGCGCGGTGTCAAAGTTTATTATTTAATTTTCAACCTTATTCATAGGCCCCGAACGCACAAGCGTGTTTTTACGGTTTTTTATCCGCTGGTGCGCACACTTCCATAGGATTCAATATGTTACATAAAATCCGCGCGGCAAAAAACCGCCTGTGCGTTCGTAGCTTAGTCTCTGAATTAGCAACCTGTAGCCTGATTCCCCTATTTTTTTCCAAACGGTTCCGTAGCGAGGCCGTCGCGATCGACGAAATCGGTATTCCCATCCTCAAATTTTGTCGTGACGGCCCGGCTCCTATCGCAAAACCGTCGAACCCTATTACACTAAATCGTTCAGACGTCGTTGGTCTGTAAATCGGTATTATCGTAAATAAAAACTTTTTATAAAAAAATTAAAACGCCGAAAAAACTGAAAAGCATTAAATAATAGGGAAAAATTTTCTATTAGGCCTTAATTTACTCACTTCTTAAAGTAATTTTGGATTACCAAGAAATTTTAAGTCGGTGCCACACCACACAAGCAAATTCATTATCTATGTAAAGAGCGATGCGCAGCGGCATACGTTCTTCGGTTATTTCTTTGAATTTCAGGTAATTTAGTGATCTTTATTCGTTGATTCTGTGGCACCGACTCAAAATTTCTTGGTAATCCAAAATTACTTTAAGAAGTGAGTAAATTAAGGCCTAATAGAAAATGTTTCCCTAATTAATGCTTTTCAGTTTTTTCGGCGGTTTAATTTTTTTATAAAAAGTTTTTATTTTTTGCTTTTCAGTTTTTTTTTGGGCTAATTTTTTTGACCCCAGCTAATCACCCTTCACAGGGTGGTCGCACCCCACAAGGTGGCCACACAACCTGGTGAAGGTTGAGGGACTAACAGGATGATGTTCGATCACGACCGGTCGGTGAGGCGATTTGTGAGGGAGGCCTATGTCCAGCAGTGGACGTCTTTCGGCTGATTTTATTTCATTTCCAAAGATATTGTAGGTAGGTATCAAAAGTTATAATGTAACACTGAAATGCAACCTGTGAGTGGATGAATCGACCCGCCGACCAAAAAGTCACCCCTATTTTCCCACCTTTAGGGTGGGAATTTAATTTCCAAATTTTTATGGGACCAATTTCAAGGTATACCCTGTCGATTAAAAAAAGAATTATTAAAATCGGTCCACACAGTAAAAAGTTATGCGTGATCATCAATATATATAAAACTCTTCCGTTACTGACTGACTGACTGACTGACTGACTGACTGACTGACTGACTGACTGACTGACTGACTGACTGACAGACAACGCAGAGCCGAAACTACTGGACGTAGCGGGCTGAAATTTTGCATGTAGGTTCCTTAGGGAGTGTAGGTTAGCACTAAGAAGGGATTTCCCGAAATTCCCACGGGAACGGAAAAAAAACGGGAATTTTGTGTTTATAAGAAATCTGCGCGGGAAAAACCGCGGGGCAGCTTCTAGTACTTAAATATATATCTATATATATAAAATCCAAATACCACTGATCTACTCACTCACTCACTCACTCATCATCGCCCAGCCGAAACCGCTGAAGATAGAAAGTTTTTTTTTTTTTTTTATATCCTTGCCAACATGCAATCGGTCTTTCGACCATAAGCAGTTTTTATCCATGAGATTTTATGGTTTAAGGCATTCCCTTCCGGTGTTGGGTTGCCTTTATTAGGTTGCTAGTAGGCCAAGTTGTCCCACGTATGAGCTCTTTTGAGGCGTCGTGTCTGTAGTGGTTCGCACAGTACGGACGCGAGCTTGTTTTCATGTTTTTTTACACGAGCATTGTAGCTCTCAGTCGCCTTGGTCACTACCTCCTGTATGGTAGGTATTTGCAGGTATTTATGTACTTCTATTGTTTTGGTAAACCATGGAGCTTCTGTTATAGTTTTTAGTATAATGTTTTGGTATCTTTGCAGTATCTCTATGTTTGTCCTTTTTGCAGTTCCCCAGAGTGGTATTCCGTATGTCCAAATCGGTTTCAAAACGGTTTTGTAGATAAGTGCTTTATTATTTACAGATAGTCTAGACTGTCTGCCTAATAACCATTGCAAGGATCGGAATTTGAGATTCAGCTCATCGCGTTTTTTCTGGATATGGACTTTCCATGTCTGCTTGCGGTCTAGATGGAATCCAAGGTATTTTACTACCGTGCCATGTGGGAGAACATCTGCCCCTAGTTTAACTTCAGGGCAATCATCTTTCCTAAGGGTAAAGGTGATATGCTGTGACTTTGATGCGCTAGCTTTTATCCTCCAGTTGTTCATCCAAGCATGTATCTTATCAAGGTGTTTCTGGGATTTTTGTGAAGCTCTCCCGGGGTCGGCACTCGAAGCTAGTATTGCTGTGTCATCTGCAAAAGTGGCTGTGGTAACTTCTTCTGATGTAGGGACGTCAGCTGTATATATCAGGTACAGTGTTGGTCCGATCACAGATCCTTGTGGAACACCTGCCTTTATATCAAAGAATTTTGAAGTTGCATCATTGACTTTTACGAAAAATATTCTGGACTCGATGTACGACTTTATTAAGAGGTACATATTATGAGGTAATGCTTGCTTTATTTTGAAGAGAAGCCCTTTATGCCAAACTTTATCAAAAGCTTGCTGCACATCAAGGAAGACTCCAGAACAGTATTCTTTATTTTCGAGAGTTGTTCTTATCTTGTCGCAAACCCTATGAACTTGTTCTATCGTGGAGTGCTTGCCACGGAATCCAAACTGATGTTCCGGAATTATGTTCTTATTTTTCAAGCACACATTTAAACGTTTCAAGAGTATTTTTTCAAACAATTTTGACATCACAGGGAGAAGGCTTATAGGTCTGTACGACGAAGTCAAGTGTTGTGGTTTTCCCGGTTTAGGTACCATTGTTATCTGTGAAACTTTCCAGATATCTGGATAGTAGTTTGTTCTTAATATGCTATTAAAGAGTAATGTAATGAACATTATTCCCCTTCGGGGTAGTTGCCGCAGGACCTCAGATGTTATGAGATCATATCCTGGCGCTTTCTTTAGTTCCAAATTAAGAATTTCCCGCTTTATTTCTTCTGGTGTGCAACATCGAATTGGAGGGCTCAATTGTAGATCACTTTCCAGGTAGGAAGTTACTTCTTCATCTATACTAGAAGTTATATCACTGTTTGGTGTGAACACATCCTTAAGGAAGTTTCCATATGCATCAGCTCTTTCTTCATCAGTTTTAGCCCATGTCCCAGAAGCAGTTTTTAATGGGTATTCTGCCTGTTGAGGTTTTTTGTTTGTCTTTAGCATTTTCCACAAAGAATATTCATTTCTAGCAGATGGTGAAAGATTTTCCAGTTGCTGCTGCACCGTTTCATTTTCAATATTAGAAATAAAGCGTTTTAATTCGGCTGATGCTTTATTATAAAAATATTTATCTGTTGGGTGACGGCTTGTTTGCCACACTCTCCGTAGTCGCCGTTTTTCCAGCACCAGATGCTTAACTTCTTGTGGCAAGTTGAAGTGAGTTCTATTCTGCTTTTGGGTATCCATATTCGGTGTGCTTAGCCAGGCTGCAGTTTGTATGACGTTTGTTATCTGTTCAGCTGCAACATTTATGTCTTCTTCTGATTTAAGAGATAGTTTTAAGCTTATTTTATCATCAATATAGCTCCTAAATTGATCCCAGTTTGTATTATTGTTGTATAGAAAAGGTTTCTTAGGTTTTTCAATTAATGTGGTGCTAATGGTAGCAATAATAGGTGAGTGGTCTGAAGTAGAATCTGAACAACTTTCAATTTTCAAGTAATATGATTGAATGCCCTTGTAGAGGAAGAAGTCCAAGAGATCAGGTTGCTTTTTTGGGTCTGCAGGCCAGTAGGTCGGTTGACAGGTCGTTAAGACTTCCAGACTATTTTTGTCCACACTTCTTTTTAGGTTTCTGCCTCTAGTGACTGAAAGACGTGATCCCCAGTGTGTATTTTTAGCGTTCCAGTCTCCTCCGATGATAAATCTGTTTCCAAGTGTTTCAAAAAATTGATCATAGTCCTTTTCTGATGTTTCTGGGTCATTTTTCTTTTTAGGAGGACAGTAAATTGATGTTACTGTTAAGGAACCCTGTTTGTCTTCTAGAAGAATTGATGTTGCTTGTATTTGAGGTGTCCTGTACTCTGGTAGTATTTTATGTTTTATACCATTTTTCACTATCACAGCAGTCCCTGCGTGAGCAGTATTATCAGGATGGCAGGTCATGTAGGTGCAATACCCTCTCAGAGTAATAGATGCTCTTGGTGTGAGATGAGCTTCTGATATTAGGAGTACATCAAGGTTATGCAATTTGAAGAGAAGGTCTACTTCATTTATCCTGGTTAAGAAACCGTTAATATTCCAAGTAGCGACACGTAGGGACGCCATTAGTTAGTTAGTTTTTGAATAACTGTTGTCAAGAGCCCCATAAGGGTACCCATTTGGTCTAGGAGGCGATCCATCTTTTCAGATTGTTTCATGAGCATAATTTCTAGTGTGTTTTGTGCTTCACTGTTTTTTAAAATATTAGCGTAGGTTTTGTTGTCATCAATATTATTTTCCTGAGGTAACTCATTTCTTGGAGCAAATCCATTGTAAGGTGCATTTTGTTTAGCCTGTGGCTGGGTTTTGCGGGCAAATTTTCTTTTCTGTATTTCCATGAATACATTACATCCTTTATAATTTGCTGGGTGGTCTTTTAAGCAAAGTGCACATTTAGCTGGTATTGTTTTATCTTTTATAGGACATTCCGCAGTGTTGTGGCTTTCAGCACATTTAACACACCTATAGGGCCTCATACAATTATTTTTGGTGTGGCCATATTGTTGGCATCGTTTGCATTGTGATATCACTTTTTTACGTTTTGCAATTTCAATTTTTACAATTGTGTTAAATATACTTCTGATATTTTTTGCTTCCATATTGTTTGGACTCGGTTCCAAGTTCACAAACCATGTTGATGTTGGTATTTTGTCAGGTCCATAGCGGGCATTTATTATATCACCCTTTATCTTGTTTCCAGTGCTCTCAATAGCTTCTTTAATTTCTTCAACTGGTGTTGTTGAGTGCAAGTTTTTAATAACCAGGGAATAAGGTCTTTGGTCTTTCTGTGTGAAAGTATGCCCAATAAGTTTTTTCTCTCGTACTAGGTCCAGCAACTTTTTGTAGGAATCAATAGTATCACAAGTAACTCTTAATTGGTTTTTGGTTATTATCTTGTGTGTGTATTGTTTATTTTCTAGCACAGAATTTATAAGCTCATTTAACTTAGGAATACTTTTGATTCCATAAAGCATTATTGGTGGAGGTTTCTTTACACGGTCTTTTTTTTGTGTATTACTTTCAGATTCATCTTCAAGCTGGAGTGTAGAAAATTTATTTTGTAGTGGTATTTCTTTGTCAGGAGGTGTATTGTTAAGACGCCTCTTCTTATATCTGTTTTGTCGCAGTATCGGTATTGTTTGCCAATCATTTTCACAGTCAACTATTTGATTGTATGGATCCAAGTTAACTCTGACGCCAGTAGCACTGCCTCGTGCCGGAGCCTGGTCAGCCACTCCAATTGAGGATGCTGGTTTCAAAGGTGGAGTCATATTATATGCTTTTCATGGAAAGCCATTTTTTGTGAAATATCAGTTGATTTAAAAAAAAAAAGATATTTGAGGGTAGGAAAATATGGTTTTCTTAGCTAGTTTTAGTTGAATCAGTTTTATGTTTTATTTAAAGTGTCTAACACTAATATAACAATATCACCAAATGCACTATCACTTAGTTTCACTTTGGTAATATTTCCACATCAATAAAAACACTTTTTTATGCATAAAACTAATTAATTCATAGGAGCAGATCTAGTCTTTTTGACAGCTGTCAATTATTTTAAGAAGGAAAGGAAGATAGAAAGATGAAATTTGGACAGTAGCTTCTTTACGTGACGTAGGCACCCACTAAGACGGGATTTTGAGATAACTTAACCGGGACGCCGTATACAGGGTGTAACAGTTTGTATGAAACTCCTAAACTACTGGGTTTAGAATGTTGAATTTTAGACTGTGGATTCTTTTTGTATCACCAACATCGTAAATGATTTAGTTTTTTTTTAATTTTGCCCCTGAGGTTTTATACAGGATGAAATATGTTTTTTGCTAAAATCTAAACTGATGACACTAGAGACTTCAAATTTTCAAAATAAGCTCCTTATAATATTACAACATCAAATATGATATCAAAACTGCGTTTGTTAGTCCTATAAGCCTTAATACAGGGTGTTAAAATTTGTATGAAAAAACGAAACCGCTCATTATTTTTCTTAGAAATTGAAGTGGTCGATGTTTCTAGATTGTTGGGGGCTTAATTACGAAAAAAACGGGACGCCGTATCCAGGGTGTAACGTCTGGATTTAGAAAGTTGAAATTTACACTGTAGATTCTCTTTGATTCGAAATGGGTGATGTTTCTAGATTGTTGGGGGCGCTAATTACGAAAAGAACGGGACGCAGTATACAGGGTGTAACGTCTGGATTTAGAAAGTTGAAATTTACACTGTAGATTCTCTTTGATTCGAAATGAGTCATGTTTCTAGATTGTCGGGGGCGCTAATTACGAAAAACAAACGGGACGCCGTATAACAGGACTGGATTTAGAAAGTTGAAATTTAGACTCTGCATTCTTTTTGTATCACTAACATTATAAATGATTGTTTTTTTTTATTTTGCCCCTGAGGTCTTATACAGGATGAAATATGTTTTTTTCTTAAATCTAAACTGATCACACTAGAGACTTGAAATTGAAAATGAAATTTTCAAAATAAGCTCCTTATAATATTACAACATAAAATATGATATCGTACCTATTTTTATAGTTACTGGAGTCCCTGATACAAAGTTTTTATGAAAAACCGAAACCGCTTATTATTTTTCTTACAAATCGAAATGGGTGATGGTGATGTTTCTAGGTTTTAGAAATCGTTATTACAAAAAAGACATCATTTAAATTTATAAATGCAAAATGTAAATCGATATGTGTGGAGTTTTTTAGGATATTGGAGGTTCTGATTACGGAAAAGTTAGAAATTTTAAAATCCAACATGGTGGACATAAAGTTTATTATAACTGGGCGTCCTCTTAGTTTATGCGGACGCTGATACAGGGGTTAACAGTTTACGCCCTGCAGTACCGGGCCGAAGAATAGGACTGGGGTATCCCCTGCCTGTCGTAAGAGGCGACTAAGAGGGGACCCCGGGGTCGTTGGGTGCACGAGGCTGGGGCCTCGTGTAGTCATATAACGGCCCCGAGAAGGACGGCGGAACGCGGTGTCCCGTTTCCGCCGTCGAGCGTAGGAAGAGCCATCCGCGCTCAGGGGGGACTACCTTCACCTGTCCCCCCGTGAAGAGGCTACACAGCCAATGCTGGGGGGGGGGTCGCGGAGAATTCCACAGGCTTACCCGCGACCCTCCTGCTATCAGCCGAGAAGGACACCGGCGGGGTTTTAGTGGGTGCGAACCCCACATAACACTGCGGCTCCCCCCGGGGCTGCAGGCTACTCGTTAGGAGTTTCCCCGCCATAAAAAAAAAAAAGGGGTTAACAGTTTGTATGAAAAAATAAATGGATGTTGAAGTATTCTGGATAAGACTCGTGCAAGACCAATATACAGCAGTGAACGTCTATCGGTAGCGAGCGACGATGATGATGAAAGTAAGCGGAGTATACCGGGTAGATGAACTGGATTTTTTTTTTGAATCGTCAGAGTTATGCATATAGGCCAAGGTTAGTTTGTGTATTCAAAAAACGGATATTATAGCTTGCAGCCCAAACAGCTAAAGATTTTTGTATTGTAAAAGGAAACTGAAATTAAAACTAAAAATTAGAAATGATTTCCTGATATTTCTGAGTATAACCACAGATTAGAGAGTATAACAAAACAAATGAACAACTAATTTACATATATTATAAAATAGCGCTTGCGAAGCTGCGGGCAAAAGCTAGTATATATATATATATATATATATATATATATATATATATATATATATATACGCGACGAATTGAGAACCTCCTCTTTTTTGTTTTTTCGTTGGTTAAAAAGTGAATGTCGTTTCGAGAGGATTGCGACGACTAAACGTCAAATCATTCGATCGACAGGTCGTTTTGCAAAAGTACCTTTTTATCAACTTTTTCTATAGAAAACGTCGAATTATTGATTAAAAATAAACAATTCAATCATCATCTTAATCTCAACCAAAATGCGTCCACTGCTGGACGTAGGCCTCACCCACACATCGCCACACCGACAGGTCTTGCTTAGGCGACTTTCGTCTGGTGTGACATCTCAGAGGTGAGTTCATCATCACCGTTATATCAGGCGAAAATCGTGCACTGCTGGACGCAGGCCTCCCCCACACATCGCCACACCTACGACGTGTCTTGCTTAGGCAACTTTCGTCCGTTGTGACATCTCAGAGGTGAGTTCATCATCACCATTATATCAGGTGAAAATCGTTCACTGCTGGACGCAGGCCTCCCGCACACATCGCCACACCGACGGGTCTTGCTTAGGCAACTTTCGTCCGGTGTGACATCTCAAAGGTGAGTTCATCATCACCATTATCTCAGACTAATATCGTGCACTGCTGGACGCAGGCCTCCCCCACACATCGCCACACTGACGGGTCATGTCTTGAGCGACTCTCGTCCTGTGTGACATCTCAGAGTTATTGAGTTCATCATCACTTTCATCTCAGCCGAAAATCGTCCACTACTGGACGCAGGCCTCCCCTACACATCGCCACACCAACGGGTCATGTCTCGAGTGACTCTCATCTAAAGTAATCCCGCAGTCTACAGCGGTCTTCTGACCAACTTGTGAAGGGTCTGCCTACTCTGCGTCTTTCGGTGCGCGTTCGCCACAATGCGTGTCACTCCCTAAAGTAAAAAATTAAAATCGAAACGCCTGACAAAGGTCTAGGCTCGTAGAAGACCTTTCCCAACTTATGGAAAGAACGAGGCGGAATGATGGTCAGTAATAGGACCAACCTAGGACTAACGTTATTTTGGCATAGGTACCAATTAATATTGCATGGTCTACTTACAAACTTTATAAATAATAAATGTACACAGTAAACGGTAATCTAATACCTACGGTACCAAATAAAAGAAAAAACCTAGCTATTATATAATATTTCCATAAAAGAAAACCTCGTTTGAAGTTTCCCGCGCTCTAACGCGCTCTCTTTACTAAGGCTACGAACGCACAGGCGGTTTTTTGCCGCGCGGATTTTATGTAACCTACTGAATGATTCAGTCTGAATCCTATGGAAGTGTGCGCACCAGCGGATAAAAAACCGTAAAAACACGCTTGTGCGTTCGGGGCCTATGAATAGGGTTGAAAATTAAATATCAAACTTTGAACCGCGCGGAAATAAAACCGCCTGTGCGTTCGTAGCCTAAGTCCAATAACTAGGTATAGGTATGTACCTATTTCCAAAGTTCTTGCACTGATTCAAACACAATCGACATCATGACAAATCGATTCTAAGTTTTCTATTTCACTTTTTTGTATGAAAACATTTCATTTGATGTCTTATCTTCACTTCACATATCTTCGACTAAGGTTTTCACTATTGACATAGACTTGAATCCCGCACGACGGTTTTTAGACCATAGACATGGCAAAAGCGGGCACAGACCAAAAATTTCTCAATCGTTTGAACGATTGTTGCTCGTAACGACGCCGTCCTATTTACATTCTAAAAAAGAAGAATAGTGTAATCAGTGTTGCCACCTTAGTGGATTTTCCACTAAATCTGGTGGTTTGGAACCCCCATTTAGTGGCCATTTTTTGCGTTTGGTGGCTAGTGGATTTTTTTAGTGGAAAAATTAGACCAAGAACTGTTGCAGTTTTTGAATAAATTGGAATTGCGGTATGCTGTTACAAAGCGTATGAACTAAATATGTTTTAGACAATTTAGTAGAGTTACAACATTTTTCCTTTTTTTTTTCAATTAAATACAAAGTCTATGTAATTTTTTTTTTTCATATTTTTGTCCATACTTCGAGGACCCTTAGTTTTCTTTGTAGCTGTCTTGAGCACCTGATTATAGTTTTTAAAGACGATAGTTTAAGATCTAGATGGCAATAAAATTTTAAGGTTGCGAATTTGTTAATTTTTAGAAAAAGGTCATCCCTCTCGGTATGGCTCAAAATTTTATTAAAAGAAATTTGCCTCCCAGGTCATATATTTGGGGTAGAACGCATAGCAAAGGGTCACCACTGTCCGACATTTTACGTATGTCCACTCATCTGTCTCATCTCCCTAGTGGAAATTTTAGTGGTTTTCAGAGGGGGACATCTTTTTGTTAGTGGTTTTCTTGTGGTTTGAGGAGCTTTATCTGGTGGATTGCTATTTCAACCGTTGGCAACACTGAGTGTAATACTATTTTTGAACAGGATGGAAGTCGGAAGATCAGCAATCGTTACGAGGCCGTAACGGCCCGAATAAATATGGGAATAAGGGTACTGCGCGGCTTATATTATTATCCTGAGATTCTGAGGCTCGAACCAATCAATCAATCCATCCAACCATCCAACCAAAAAAAAGAATGTGCGCAGCGGCAGCGAGCACCGAGCAACGCTGCGCAGCCAAGCAGGAAAATATTATTTATCCAACCAACCAGCGCAGGAATCATAAAACAACAAGCAACACATGATTTGATCAAGCATACTGTTCGATCAAGTAAATTTGAAAACGTGATAAGTTGGACCTTCCAATATGTCAGGTTCGTTTACATGCATTACTTGCCAGGTGTTGTTCAAGAACCCTGAGCTCCAGCGAGACCACTACAAGTCTGACTGGCACAGGTACAATTTGAAGAGAAAAGTAGCTTCGATACCTCCCGTGACTTTGGAGGAATTTGAAGTCCGCGTTCAGGAACACAGGGCGACAGAGCAGGCGGCAGCAGGCGACCGTTCCCAGTACTGCAAATGTTGCTCAAAGTTGTTTAATACCAAGAATGCGTTTAACAACCATCTGAACAGCAAGAAGCACAAACTAGCTGAAGAAAACTACAAGGAGGATGACCACTGTACCAGTAATAATTCTGATAATGATAGTTTTGTAAAAGTTGAAGTGAAAACACAAAATTCTACAAAACAGCCTAGTAAATTTGTTGTTGTCAATGCTAATGCTTCTGAAGAGGAAGAAGTGGAAACTGATTCTGAAATTGAAGAGGTATATAAAAATCTTATAGTTTTATTAGTTGAATTCAATTATTAATGCATAAAAAAATGATCATGCAATGTAGTAAAAACATTTAATTTTTAAGTTCCTTGAACCTTTGCTTGTGTCACTTTTTATATTTTTTCTGCCAGCTTGACTCTGACGAATGGGAAGAGTGCCGTATAAAAGGCAGCGACTCACTTATAAAGCCCCGAGACTGCCTCTTCTGTGGCCACCATAGCAAGAGTATAATAAAGAACTTGAAACACATGTCAGAAACACACTCTTTCTTCATTCCTGATGTTGAGTTCTGCATTGATATGAAAGGCTTGCTGCTGTACTTGGGAGAGAAGGTAACTTCTTTTTTAAGTTATAATTAGTAGGTTTGCTATTTAAAGTAACAAAATATAAACATAAGGTTTGGATTTTCTTTTAAAATTTGTACTCAGGCCAACCTGAAAAATGGAACATTTCAGATATCGCAAGGGTACATGTGCCTCTGGTGCAACGAGGCTGGGCGCACATTCTACTCGCTGGAGGCGGCGCGCGCGCACATGACGGACAAGGGGCACTGCAAGATGCTGCACGAGGGCCTGGCACTTGCAGAGTACTCTGACTACTATGATTACAGGTTATTATTATTCTTGCTTAGTAGTAATTTCATTTGTTTTCATCTCTGCCTTAACTTATTCTTTTTCTTATGTGTTTATAAACTAAAGTAGGAGGTAGAGTGCATTCCAGATAAAAGTCTGAGTGCCACTGGTGGTGTCACTGTATTCATAGTTCATCTGCCATTCAAACAAATGCTAATTGGTTCATAATTTTGCCCACCCATAGACTTTTCTGGTTAATTTAGTTTTGTAATTTTTTATTTATAAACAAACAGCCTGCATAGCATGACGGACCATTTGTTGAATCTTTCTGTCACTTTTGATCGCTTTTGACATTTCATCATCATCATCATCATTTCAGCCGTAGGACGTCCACTGCTGGACATAGGCCTCCCTCAAGGCTCTCCATCTGTACCGATCGCAGGTGGCCTGCATCCAGCGTGGACCCGCAGCCTTGCGCAGATCATCCGTCCATCTGGTCGGTGGACGTCCTACGCTGCGCTTGCCGATCCATGGTCTCCACTCGAGAACTTTTCGGCCCCAGCGGCCATCTGTTCTGCGGGCTATATGACCTGCCCATTGCCACTTCAACAAGCTTATCCGCTTGGCTATGTCGGTGACCCTGGTTTCTCTGCGTATGTCCTCATTTCTGATTCGATCCCGCAGAGAAATCCCGAGCATAGCCCGCTCCATGGCTTGTTGAGCTACTTGGAGCCTGTTCATAAGCCCTATAGTGAAGCACCACGTTTCAAAACCGTATGTCATCACTGGCAGCACACATTGGTTAAATACCTTCGTCTTCAGGCACTGAGGAATGTTGGACGAGAAGACGTTGCGTAGTTTCCCGAACGCCGCCCATCCGAGCTGGATTCGGCGATTGACCTCCTTCTCGAAGTTGGACCTACCTAACTGGATGGTTTGTCCTAGGTATACGTACTCGTCGACAACTTCGAGAACCGAGTTCCCAACCATAACTGGGGTAGGCAGAACATGGACATTAGACATGACCTTCGTCTTGTCCATGTTCATTTTAAGGCCCACCTGTTGGGAGACTCGGTTGAGGCCTTAGAGCATCGTGACATTTACATGCGGGAAAATGTATGGAGATGATCATTAAAAGTGCCAGATACATACGACAAAGTGGACAAATTGTTGACAAAGTTGTGCTACCACTGCAGGTTGATAAGAAAATTTGGATTTTTTTTTATGGTGACATATTTATTGAGATTTTATTTTCTTTTCTGCACACATTAAACATACAAATGCGAAGCTTAAATGGAAGTTTTATTTTTCCCCCAGCTCCTCATACCCTGACCAGGAGCAAGCCGGCGCGGACGCGGAGGAGGGAGTGATGGACGTGGACGTGGACGCGGAGGTGGAGGGGCCGGCCGCGCTGGACGGCGACGACTACCAGCTCGTGCTGCCATCTGGTGCTACTGTGGGGCATCGCTCGCTCATGAGGTGATTATTCCTTTGATAGCGTTATTTTTGGAGTAAATTCTTCAGAACCACTACCTATACCTTGCTCGACGTTCAGTCCTCTGTCCGCTAAATACCTCTGTATAGATAAGTTTTCATAACTATTGAGGTGTTCCTACTCACTCTGTTTGTCGTCAGTTAGTAGTTATTAGTAGTCCATCAGTCACAAATTGATACAAAATTGAAACCAAACTGATCCTATTCCATCAATCTCGCGATTAGACAATCCTGTCTGACCATTCTGTTGAAATTTACTGATGCCAGACTATGGAATGCTACTGAATAAGTGCGTCCATAAAAACTATTAGGGTGTATCACAGGTTGCCTGACTTGCCTGTATATTGTTTTGAAATGACTCATTTCCTCGTGTGGAACTCATAATAAGCCCAAACTTGGTGTAAACATTATTGCCAAAGCCAAACATACTTGTACTTCTTTAGTATAACTCGCGCACATAGAGAAAACTATTTACAAAACCATGACATCCTCATGCGTCCTCGCTGATAATGGATATGTCTGAGCGAGACAGTATGATGTTTGTCATCTATACCAATATTATAAAGAGGAAAGATTCGTTTGTTTGTTTGTTTGTAACGAATAGGCTACGGAAATACTGAACCGATTTCAAAAATTCTTTTACTGGTAGGTACACTATCCCCGAGTGACATAGGCTATATTAGATTTAAAAAAAAATTAGGGATCCTTACTTAAACTCAAATAATGTATAACCCAAGATGCAATATTTTTTCTGTTGTTAACATATTTTGACAGGTGGTTTGTTGTTGTTGTTTGTTTTTTATTCGCCCATTCTGGGCAATCAAAAGAACATAGTCTATAGAGCCAAGTCTTTAGTAGTATCTTATATTCTTTGGCGTAACGAAGTAAGCCGGGAATGCTCGTGGTTTTATAAAGCCTCTTTATGTGTGCGGCAAGTTCTTTTAAGTATTCTGTTCTGGTACTGCCAGCTAACTGGCATTTGAATGTGTTAAAGCTAGTTTGTTGTCGCAGATACTACAAGCAGCACCTGGGCGCGGGCGGGGGCGCGGGCGGGGGCGCGGGCGCGGGCAGCCAGCCGGCGGCGCGGCGCGCGGACCGCCGCCTGCACCGCCTGCTCGGCGCCTACCGCGCGCTGGGCTGGGCGCCGCGCGACCAGGCGCTCGCTGCCAAGTACCTATGTTACACTTACACTAAACTTAAGACACTACACTACACTCAGCTTATAAATTAAGATGAAGAACCTTAATTTGTTCAAGGTAAATTATTACAGATGTTGGCCCCCGTAGAAACGGATACTTTGCAACTATGAGTTTCTACGTTTTACAAATGTGTTTAGAAAATAATTAAAGACATTATCGAGGGAATTGTGGAGACCAACATTTATTATTTCCTGAAAATTTTAAAGTTATTATTCAAATGAGGGCGCCACCATCGGACCTATTACGCCAACGACAGTCTGACTTCAAACAAAGTCCACTTAGCTTAAGATATAGACTCGAAGTTTGGAACATTTCTTAGGGTATAGGCGTGCATCATCATAACAGCCGAAAGATATCTTCTGCTGGTCATAAGCCATCCCTGCAGATAAACATAGTTTTTGAAGTAGGTGTGCACTAAGAAGATAAAATTTTCATGGGAACAGAAAACGGGGATTATTTTTTTTATTTTATTATTCATTCTGTTTTACAGGAAAGCTCGAGACATCCACTTTATGAAGCGTGTACAAGCTAAGTGGGAGATGAAGCTGTCTCTGAAGGCCAACAAGTTCCAGAAACATTACCGACCACAAGTTAACTTCTAAGCTGGCGCCGCGCCCGACTTGTAGCTGTAGCACAATTTGTGTCCCTGCCTTTAATATTTTATTGTTTTCTTTTATCATGTTAATTACCGACCATTTCCGAAATTATTGTGATATTAATAAATTTATTTAATTACCTGTACAGAGAACGGTATTGAATGTTCATTGATAATTTTATTATCTTGTAAATAATTGTAACTTCATTTCGAGATATTTTTCAATGTTACTTAATATCACAATCAAGTTATTCTGCACAGTTAAAGGTAGTATAATTTACAGGGAATGTTCATATTTTAAATAAATGCAGTTGTTTTAACTTGCTTTTGTTATTACTTGCTATGTGTTGTGGGCACAGATCAGAGAAGAAAAAAAAAACCCTGTGGGTATATTTTTGTGACAGGGGGATAATTAGGCAATTACTATTATTGGAAAATACAAACGACAATCGATTGTTTCAATCGGAAACCAAAATATTTATATGTTTTGTTTTATGTTGCCTTCTCGTGTTTGTACTTTATTATTTTGGTTGGCGTCTCGTCCTCGACTTCTTTTTGAACGGCGTCCAGGGACCAGGGTATTTTGACAGGTTCCCGGTCTATTTTGATGCTCATTTTGTATAACGGTAGAGCGCTCATTTTACCGCCAAGTATCTCGGTTATTGCATCAGCTAGTTTCTCATTTATAACAAACTTTGAGTTGATATCCGGTACTTTGTCCAAATAATTACCGACTAATTCCTTCATTCCCTTTTCATCGCTTTCCTTTTTGACTTTTAAAGCGTAGGATTGGGCCAAAAAGTAGGCTGTAGTTAGAAGGCACCTGCAATCAATAAAGGTTTCGCAAAAGTTACTTAAGACGCTATATGAGTTTTGAAGGTTTTTTAAATCGAGTAATTCTCCTAATCTATACGAGGTAAAGATCTGGAATTTTAATATAACGTTTTTGAGGATATAACAAAGTTTTTTATAATTGAGAAACAGTAGTGAAATCGAAAAACCTCGATACATTATTTCGTCAAAGATAACCATTCCAAAAAACGGGAATAGCTAGTTCTTAGAAATTACTAACTAGTTTTTGTTGAAACTACATAGGAATAATGATAATAAAGTATATCAAATTCTGGTAATTCAAATTTGATTTAAAAGTAATAATTAAAAATTTATTTAACATTTATTACTTTTTCCAATAAAATCTAGTAACCGATGTGGGCGACTGACATATGACTGTCCTTTTCCCTCAGTATGTTTGAGGGAAAAGGACATCCTTTGTTTCTCGGTCGTTTGCTTTATTTCTCGTATATCGTCTTAAGTAACACTCCGACATTCTCTCAAATGTCGTGTTCGATTTCAAAGTTTATAACAACAACCAACAAAGTTGTGCTCAGCATACGAAAATATAGGTTTATTCGTATCGTATCGTTCGTATCGTTGTTTTTAGGATACTTTGAACACAAATTTCCTTGAGACCCCGTGAGGTTTCCTTTTCAGAGCGTGATATTTTTATGTAATGTTGCTATTCGAAATTAGAACCCATGTTTTCATTAGTTAATACAAGTAAACAAAGAAAAGTACGAGCAATGATCTTTGAGCCTAAAGAAACCCGAGCGATAACTCGTGCGTGTGAAGTTTTCAATTAATTAGGGACAATCGGGCCAAACGATTCGTTAGTGAATGTTGCGTAATTACAAACCAGAGCTTCAGACGAGCCGATTCCATCTGTCCCGCGATAACAAGCAACTACTGCGAACGATGTAATTGGAAAATTGATAAGGTTTCGCAATCGACGTATTCAATTAACCTGTCACGCTTGTGTTCCCAACTTTATTTGCTTAAAGGCAACGTACCGTTTCCTATTAAAAATAACTGCTGATGACAGTTTAAAAGCAATTGCAAATTTATTTTCAGATTTAAACGGAATTATCTTTTTAGTTGTTGCTTTATGTTGCCTAGTGAGCGCCCCGCGGCTTCGCCAGCGCATTTTACCTTGAATCATCAAATTAACAATTTTCCTGCGGGAAATTCGGGACAAAAGTAGCGTATGTCCTTTCTCAGGCTCTAGACTATCCATACCAAATTTCATTCAAATCGCTTCAGTAGTTTTCTCGTGAAAGCCGGACAGACAGACAGACAGAGTTACTTTCGCATTTTCAATATTAATGTTAGTATATAATATAAGTAAGTATATAAGTGTATGTATAAGTAAAAGTATGGATATGAATAAAGTAATAGTATAAGTATGGACGGATTTAATACCAAATTTTATTTGAATATATGTACCGTTTATTACCTACCTACCTAATACCTAAACTACATTTAGTTTAATTGTAATTAGTACATGCTGGTACACTAATTGATCGAAACTGTGACCTGTGTTTTAAAAAGGAAAGCATATAAAGTATACGTCAACGTTAGTTTAAGAGGTTTTATGGACTTGTAACTGCTTGGCCGGGCAATCGTGGTCGTCATGCACCTGGACCGGCAAATCTAATACGCCACGCGGCGCAGTACCCCTTCTTGAAAATCCAAGACCTGCTTTCAGGATTGCAAGTCCTGCTTCTATGGTCTGCCTTCGGTCCTTGTCGTTACCAATGGCTGGGTTGATCTCTACCAAGTCGATGGCGCGCAGCCGGCCGGTTGCGTGTATCATCTCCATGAGTTTTATGCCTTCGCGCAAATTCAGGCCTCCACGAACTGCAACGAAGGGATTGAGACTAAACATTTGGAGTAAAAGTTCCTCACACGATGTAGGCTATGATGACTAGAGCATATCTGACAAAACAAAGCGTGGCGAATTTAAACTGGTCTATAACATGCCACATGATTAAAGAAAGGTTTTCAATCGAACATAAATTCTAAGCCTAAACTTGAAACGGCACGCGGTTGATCTTCAACCCTGTGCTTTGGAAGTTGGAAACTATGTTAGTAGGTAGTTTAACTCTTGGAATCTTTGCCGCACTTCGCCTGATTGTCGTTAGGCCAAGCACGCACTAAAAAAGGTTATTTCTAAAATTCCTTTGGTAACGGTAGAACGTAATACGGGAATATGCGATTAATTTTTATAGCACGGGCGAAGTTGCGGGCTCCCTTTAGTCTCACAGAAGCTCACAGATAAACTTACCTGGTGTGCCGGTGCTTGGAGCCTCGAGGGCGTCGAGAGAGTCGATGTCGAAGCTCACGTGAATAGGTTTGTTCATGCAGGGGTCGAGTGAGTTCAGTAAGTGCTCGATTGAATTTTGGATGCCGTGTCTGAAAATAAAAGCATTTTTCGTTTTGCTGTTTGGGATCTATAGCGCTAATATGATCATGAGGTAAAAGTAAAGGATGGACACTTTTCTATTATGTTGTTAAGTTTATTTTATTTTATTATACTTTTGAAGTGTTATACAAATTAAGTTAGTAAATCCACGTCATACATAGCCTACACCTACCAAATCCCTTGGAAACCACATAACTTACCCGTTACGCTTTTTGTACTGTGGCCTAGCTACAAATTTTTTTACGCTTGCTTGCGCTACGCGGCGTAGCACTGCAAGTCTCGGTCAAAATGTATTTTGTTTCTTGGTGTTTTAATACGACCTTTCAGAACATTTAGTTTAGAATGCTAAGATGTCTAATGAAAATTAAATAAATACTTGTATTTTAAGTTTGAATGTGTGAATTTTTATACTCATGAAACGGTATCGCAGTCAATATTTGGCCAAATAATTTTTTTGTAAAATAAACGAAATTTCAGTACCTACCTTCCTACTAACTATTGACTTACTCTTCAATATCTTCCATTGCAAAGGCAACAATATTATGTTTTTCTATAGCCAGTCTTTCGTATCTATCAACAGAGCGAAGCCCGACGTAGCCGAGGTTCTTTATCGAGAATCTGTAAAACAATGAACAATCAAATATTTAATTTGAAACTAACGATGTAAAAAGACAAATAAATAAACAAACTTTAAATAATTATAGTCTAACTTAATAATAATTATTGTGAAGGGCTACGTTACGATGCACAATTACATGCTGGAATAGTTATGTGAGGCAAACCCATGCCTGCATGCAACATAACATCCTCAAACAACCAGAAAACTGTTGATTCCAACCACCTTTGTTTGTAGGTCTTTGTTTGTCTTGGTTATTTTTTGTTTTGTTTTACATACGTAGGCGCCACTCTTAGAGCATTTAACCTTCACTGTACCTACCAATTGTTTTCCCATGTCTGTTACCTTACCTGTAACCTATATAATTTTTATGAGTATAAATCAATATGAGTTCATATATGTCAAAAATCTAATACCTTTAACATTCAATTAAAATTTGTTTTTTTTTATGGTCAATACGAATTTTTACCGCATAAATACCTAACCATGAATCAGATACTAGCCTTATCTAAGTACCTACTTACCTATAGGTAATCATTTATTACCTACCTACGCGTGCTATGAAGTAACATCAAATAATTGCAGATTTTTAGCGTAGTTACTGTATGGATCACCTTGGAACTAGCCAGTCCATAGTAGGCAAGTATGGCCAGTAGTCGGAGAGCTCCTTGGCCAGCAGCGCGACGGGCATGCCGTGCACGGAGCCCGAGCCCGAGGTCTTGTTGGTGTTGATGTCTGCGTGGGCGTCCACCCAGATTAGGATCATGTCTTCGTTCACACTGTAGTGACCGTCCACTGTTCCTGTAATATTTATGATGTATTTACGTTTTTGACAGTTTGTCTGAGATTCATTTCAATTATATTGTAATTTCAGCAGACTATCTAGTCTAGTATGTAGGTTAGTTAGATGGGTTGTCCGACGACGGTCAAGGCGCATTCTACTAGGTACCACCTTTTTGATCATCTTTGTCGTTCAGTTGGCGGTGATGTTGAAGGGGCTAGGGCTAGTGTGATGAGTTATTATTATTACTACCGACATAAGTAAAAGGATACTAAGTATGTCTTGGCCAACTATAATATTTGAGTAATAATTTAAATTTGGTACTTAAGTAGGTGCTTTATTAATTTAATTGTACCTAAGATGGAACAAAAAAAATGAACATACCGACGCCTATAGAATGATCTCCTCCAATAGTAACCACGACCCTATCGTCCCGCAGTACCTCTGATACTTTTGAAGAAAGCTTCTTGTTGGAAGCTGAGATAAGGGGCAAGTACCGCATATTGGCCACGCTCTCATCGCTTCCTTCGTAGTTTGAAGGGATCTCGATGTCACCGTAGTCTTTTACTTCTAATCCATCTGAAATAGTGAAGTAGTAGTTTAGCGTCAAAATAAGGCCATGCAGTAGAAAGTGATAAGATCTCTATTGTCCGTAATAAGGCCTCAGCGCAGCGTCAAGACGTTATGTCAATGTAGGTACTTACGTCTTTAATAAAAATAGGTAAGTACAAAAACATTTGTAACGATCATGATGATCACGCTTTGTAGATCTTTTTTCACTTACTGCTAAGCAAGCGTACGCCAAAGACCTTGCCCGTTTGTATGTTTATTATTTTAACAATCCCGCCCGGCCCACTAAGTTTGTAAGTGAGTCGTTATACCTTTTGTTAGCGCACCTAATAAATCTTACCGATTCCTCTGAGCTCCTCGAGCAGCCCCGCGGACCGGAGCGCGGCGGGCGCGATGCTCACCCCATACTTCGTCTGACCCTTCTCAAGCGGCACCCCGATCACTCCCACGCGGTTCAGCGGCTCCCATTTCTTCGCCGCACTCATGGCCCGCACGAAAATCTTAAAACAGTTCATTTTTATTCATAACACGTTATACTAAAATCACAAGACGACGTCTTCCACCAAAAATAAAATACTTACTAACTAAATCAATGGTTGCTTATCCAGTTATCTTATTTTGATGGGGTCAGAGGGCGGGCGTAATAGGCGTTTTAAATGTCTGCGTATAGTGAGTAAACGTTAAATAATTAAGTTTTGATGTAAATAAAAACTTACTTGAAATAGTTTTTGTATCAAGTACCTACTTAGCAATAGTAACGTAGATGACAAAAGGCAGCACTACAAACACTAATTACATTATGATAAATAGCGACTGTATTTATAAATCCTGCACTGTCGAAATAAAGCTGTGTTTATGTATATTTTTTTATTATTCTATTTAGTAATTTAATGGGGCGAACGGGTGCGATACTAGCGCCACTTCGATAAATAATTAATATCTTGTAAACCATGGCCGAAATAAAAAATATGCGTCTTTGACGCCCTAGATAATCTTGCTAAGAATTATTAAGGCCCTGTTGATTTTAGGATAATGATCTTAGAAATATTTTATGGAACTAAAAGTGGCTACTTTAGGCAGCAAAAGAATATTTCTAAGATATCCTAAAAACTACACAACTTACCTAAAAATTCTTAAGCAAGATTATCTGGGGCGTCAAAGACGCATAATTTTGATTTCGGTCATGGTTTAGAAAATATTAATTATTTATTGGAAGTGGCGCTAGTTTAGCACCGTGTGGCCCATTAATGGTTTTTTCAATAAATCGAATTTCTACTATACTTAATAGGTTCTTGACGTACCTATGTAAACGCACGAGTTAATATGATAATGCGACTATAACTAATGTTATTATGCCGTTAAGTGTTTTTTTTAAATCCATGTTTGATTGATTTAGTTAAAAAAAAAACATTTATATTGTGTTGGTCATAATAAATTGAATCACTAGCCCTGGTAGCATGACCGCCTATTTGTCGAATTTGTCGAATCTATCTGTCACTTTTGACCAGCGCCAGCGTCTCCTTCCATACATTTTCCCGCATTTAGATGTGAAAAGCGATCAAAAGTGACAGAAAGATTCGACAAATTGTCCGTCATGCTACCACCGCACCGCTGGTATTCTAGAAAGCACTCTATATTGTTACATTCGTCGAGACGAGCAAGAGGACATTGTATAGGTACATATAAATACAGGATGTTATAAACAGCTAGCGTCTGCCTTATCAAGCGCATCTCTGCAAAGTGGGTGCCTTATTATAGTGTTCCGTGCGAGCGAAATTATACGATGAATTTTTGCTTGTTTTTTTTTTTTGCATGCGTTTATAAAATTTTATTTTGTTTACCTATTATAGTAGAAGATAAAACGGTATCAAGCCTCTATTACAGGAGGGGTTCCTGAGTAAAAATAGGTTGCTTGGCATGTAATTTTGCACCACTTGAGGTACATACTATACCTAGTACCAGGTTAGTACAAAAAAAAATATTTTTTTACTGGTGCTGGGGTTAATTTTAGCATGTATTTTATAGTATCGAACACCTTTAGGAAAAAGACTACATAAATATACTTACTAAATATGCTAGCGAGTTTGTAGTGTTAAGATTTGCCAGTGTCAATATTTTACTCGTTTTAAACTAACTACAAATCGACGGACTTTAATAATAATTGTGGGTATGCTGAGCCTCGCTTGTTATATTGATTGTTCATGATAAATCTATGAGCTTAAACAAGGTAAAAGCTATCGCATTCCAAATTTAAATCATTTCTGTATTGTAGTTTTGAATTTAACTGTACCAAATACCATAAATGAACATGTAAAAGTCCTCAAACGGAAATACTAATCTGACGTTAGTAGTAAATCACAGAGCGAATTGGATTTTTTTCCTAACGGAGTTTAAAAACCGTTTCCCAGCAAAGCGGGCGGCCGAGGCAGCCAGATTTATTTATCGCTCACCGGCTCTAGGTTTTCGCAAAAAACGTGATGGATCGCTAATTTTTACGAATTCGTATTGCAACCGTATAGGTAGGTAAGTATTTGAGTTTTCTTTGACATGAATATGAAGTTACAATTGGTACTTACCTATTAAAATTGTGGACACATTTAAGTTATGTTATCCGCTAAAAAACTAAACATAAGTATAATGTTAAACATATAATAGTTGTCAAAACGCTCGACAATGGCATAATAAAACAAATTAATTAAGCATGGCTTTGCAATTCTCTTGATCATTTATTCCTTATTACTTTATGTAGCTGATTGACAGTCAGCTAGATATAGTATAGTAGGTATCTTTCAATTTAATAAAACATCATTCAAAGGCGAGCTGTAGTTGCAGCATCGCTTCGATCACGCATAAGGTCAAAATATTTATGGTATAAATTATTGTCGTCTCGTCAGTAATTGGTCAAACCACGGATTGCGATGCACTGCGGCAGCTCCATCCCGTCCATTTAATTTGCAATGCAAATATTGAGCTAAATATTGAAACAGGACATTTCCCCTGCTAGTTAGTATACAATTCAGTGGTCAGGTATAATATATTTTACGTTATCTACTTGGAGGTGTAGCGACACACGCGTTGTTCGTTGAAATAATAACGCGATATAATTTAATTACATTCCGTCTGGTGAGCTCCTTTTTCCACCGATAACATATTTCGATCTTGTTTCGATACGAGGAAGAAGCTCATCGAGGACCACACAGTGCCCTCGCGCTGCGTGGCAACAGAACTCTTTTATAACGGCGAGACGCGCCATCGGCGGCCACTCGTTCCTATCTCCTCGGCGCTACCGCACTTGCCCTCAAGGACTAGACGTTATTCTGTTGTTTTATTTCATAGTCTTTTCATAGCAGTAGTGCATTGAGGTTAGGACAGTCAATATTATCGGGCTAGCTTAGTCATCAGTACCATAGTGACCCGTAATTATTAGCCCGGTAAAGTGGTGACCCTACCTACTCGACGACGTGAGTGAGTACCTACCTTTTTGGTTTAATTTTTTCTGCTATTACTCGTACTTTGCGTTCCGGCTTTCCACCAGCGGTTTCCACCGGACGCAAAATCAAGAGGCGAGCTAGCAGAAAATCAAGAACCGAGGAAAATGACCGGAAAAGCTTCAGAAGAGGCGGCTGGTAGCTCGGCACAAAACAAGCATTTTCCGACCGACGTGGCGGCAGTGGCGCTTCACACAAAGCTGCCGGAGTTTTGGAGGGAGCAGCCCAGGCTGTGGTTCGCTCAGGTAGAGGCGGTGCTTTTACCACAAAAGCAAGGAGACGACACCAACTTCAATGTGGTTATTGCCAAATTGTCTAGGGAAGCGATTTCGCAAATAAGCGATATAGTGCTAAACCCACCGGCAACAGGAAAGTTCGCTGCTCTTAAAGAGAGGCTAATATCCGTGTTCGAGGACAGCGAGACACGCCGTTTCCAAAAGTTGCTAGGAGAATTACAGCTGGGGCAACAAAAACCGTCACAGTTTCTACGGGCCATGAGAGATCTGGCCCGCGATAAAGTCCCGGAGGACACCTTAAGAATATTATGGCAAAATCATATGCCGAACAGTGTTAAGGCGGTCCTTGCGGTATCAACGGGCGACCTTACCAAGATGGCCGAGGTGGCTGATAAGGTGATGGAGGCCACGTCACCAGCCTCTGGACACATATCAGAGGTTAGTCGCCAGGAAACTAAAGACCTGGTGGCCGAAATCGCCAAACTAACGGCGCAGGTGGCGGCTCTACAGCGTGGGAGGAGCATCTCCCGAAAGCAGCATCAGAGGTCGCGATCGCGATCAGGATCGCATCAGCGACGGTCATCAGGCTTGGCATCGTCTGCAAACCCGAATTGGAAGTGTTTTTACCACTTCCGGTATGCAGAGCGCGCCCGGAAGTGCGTGAAACCATGCAGCTGGCGCGGCCCATCCCCGACGGCGGAAAACTAGGAGAGGTGCAGTCGGCGACGGGAGACTGCATCCCACACCGTGAGATGAACAACCGTCTCAGCTTGGCAGATAAGGATACCGGCGCAAATTTCCTGATTGACACCGGCGCCAACGTCAGCGTGCTACCTCATTCTAAATACCGTACTGTAAGTAGTTTTAATCGTTCCTATAAATTGTTCGCGGCAAATGGCACAGAAATTAAAACATATGGTCTTAAATCTATGGTATTAAACTTAGGTTTAAGGCGGAGGTTTTGTTGGACTTTTATAATTGCCGATGTAAATCAAGCTATTTTAGGTGCAGATTTTTTGCAACACTATGGTTTACTGGTAGATTTGCGAAATAAAAAGTTGATCGATAGTAACACTAATTTAGAAATTTCAGCGTTTGTCACGCAATCAAACGTTCCTTGTTTGAAAACGTTAGACGATAATCACCCTTATAGGGAGTTGCTCGAAAAATTTCCTGAAATAACAAAACCCGTTTCTTTCAAAAAGTTGAAAAGTCATAGTGTAGTTCATCACATTGAGACTCAAGGCGCACCGGTATTCGCGCGCGCAAGACCGCTACCACCGGAGCGTTATAGTAAGGTTAGAAAAGAATTCGAATTAATGATGGAGCTAGGTATTTGTCGCCCATCGAATATTGCTTGGTCTAGCCCCTTGCATGTCGTGCCTAAGAAAAACGGTGAACTCAGGCCGTGCGGAGATTATCGGGCGTTGAACGCTATAACGAAACCCGACCGTTATCCCATTCCGCGATTACATGATTTCACATATTTATTGGCAGGAAAGTCTATTTATTCTAAAATTGACATTAATAGGGCATATCATTTTATTCCCATCGCGGAGAAAGACGTCCCAAAGACGGCGATAATTACGCCATTCGGATTGTTCGAATTTCCAAGAATGACTTTTGGGTTACGTAATGCTGCTCAATCTTTTCAGAGATGGATGAATAATACAGTTTTTCAAGGATTAGATTTTCTATTTACCTATATCGATGACGCTATTATCGCTAGTGAAAATAGGGAAACGCATGAAAAACACCTACGGTTAGTTTTCGAACGTTTGAACGAGTATGGTATCACAATAAACATCAGTAAATCTGAGTTCGGTAAGAGCGAATTAGAGTACTTAGGATACCATGTATCAGCTGAAGGCATTAAACCATTAGAAAGTAAGGTTCAGGCCATTAATCAGTTTCCTAAACCCGTTATAGTAAAAGATCTAAGGCGATTTTTAGGTATGATAAACTTTTACAGAGCACATCTACCCGACGCCGTTCGCTATTTAGATAAGCTTAATGTTTATTTACATAATTCAAAGAAGAACGACAAGACCGAAATTAATTGGTCAGACGAATCTAATGAAGCATTTGACGAGTGTAAGAAACAATTAGCTCGTGCGGCAATGTTATCGCACCCATTACCTGATAGCCCGCTCACTTTAATGACCGAAGCATCGTGTTCCAGTGTTGGGGCCGTGTTAAATCAGCAGGTGGGTGGCATTTTTAAACCATTAGGCTATTTTTCTAAAAAGTTAACTGATGCTCAAAAGAAATACAGTACATATGACAGGGAACTGTTAGGTATATATTTGGCAGTTAAATATTTTAGAAGATTTATTGAAGGCCGTAAGTTTGCAATTTTAACAGATCACAAACCTTTAATTTTTGCTTTTAGTAAAATAGGTACTGATAGTGAAACTCCACGTAGGATCAGGCAATTATCCTTTATAAGTGAGTTTACTACGGATATAAGGCATGTTGAAGGGGAAGAGAATGTCGTCGCTGACGCTCTCTCCCGAATTGAGTCAGTGTCGTTTCCATCTTCAATGAATTACGCAGATTTATCGCGGGAACAGAGATTAGATTCCACAATAGTGCAAATGTCGCAGGATAATAGTGAATGTTCGACTGAAAAGGCGCGACCTGTTTTGACTCCTAATTTTCGACGAGTAGCTTTTCAGAATATCCATAATTTGAGCCATCCTGGAGTTCGAACCTCCAGAAAGTTAATCAAGGATCGTTTTTATTGGCCTAACATGAACTCTGACATTAAGACATGGTCGAAAACTTGTGTGGAATGCCAGCGATCCAAGGTTCACAGGCATACTGTATCGAATGTCGGTACTTTTCCGGATTGTGGCCGATTTGAACACCTACATGTGGACATAGTCGGGCCATTACCAGTTTCCCCGGAAGGATATAGATACTTAGTTACTATGATTGATAGACGTACTAAGTGGCCAGAAGCAGTGCCTACTTTTGATATTACAGCAGAAGTGGTTGCTAAAGCTATTTATAACAATTGGATAGCACGTTTTGGTTGTCCAGTTCGTATTACTTCAGATCAGGGTAGACAGTTTGAAAGTAACTTATTTAATGAACTGTTGATATTGCTAGGAATTTCTAGGATCAGGACTACGCCATACCACCCACAGAGTAATGGGATGGTGGAGCGGTGGCATAGATCTTTGAAAGTAGCTCTCACAGCTAGAATTCAATCTAACAATTGGGTGGAGGATTTACCTAGTGTTTTATTAGGTTTACGCTCAGTTTTAAGGGACGATGCCCAGTGCAGTGCCGCAGAATTAACTTTTGGTTGCACTTTGAGGTTACCCGGAGATTTCTTTGAAGCATCTAGCTCTAGCAATAGTGACGACACACACCTAGTACAGCAGATTAGGCGCACGCTCAGTGAGCTTAGGCCGATCGGTTTGTCTAGGAGAAACGAGTCGAATATTTTTATACACCCAGATCTTAAAACATGCTCACACGTTTTTATTAGAAACGATACGGTTAGGAAACCTTTGACACCCGTGTACGATGGTCCTTTCCGCGTATTAGAGCGAACACCCAAGGTTTTTAAAATTCAATTGCTTAATAGGGTTACTCGTGTAGCAATAGATCGTCTGAAGCCTGCGTATCTTATTAACGACAATAATGCAGAACCATTAAGATCTGCAATTACAGGAGCAGACGATACTGATATTACGACAAGTAATTCCAAGTTTGAACCGAGACCTTTAGTGGTTACCAGATCCGGTAGAGTCGTTAAGCCACCCGTTAGGTTCACTTTGTAATGTATTCATTTGAACATATTGAATTTAATTACCTTTTGTTCTGTTATCTACTGGTAGGTTACCTTTTAGAAGCATTCTTTTTCGTTGCACATTGCAAGTTTGACAGCACCGCGGATCATACGCTGAATCTTTTGTATCCGTTTGATATTTTTTTTTTCCGTGGAAATATGGGTTGGTTCTCAAACTCGAATAAGGACATCATAATTACGTACGGTCCTGGAGGTTCTGCAGCGGGTCCAGCTACGATCGCAGGCCCGGCAGCAGGAGATATAGTAATGCTGTCGCTTTTATGTCTTTTGATTGCTCTGGTAGCAATAGTGACCTATGTTAGGTTACGGAAACGCTACGCTATTTTTTTTACAAAGACAAGTGAAAGTTGCTATTGATAATAAGGGCAAATCTACCAGTGAAACTAATGCTCATAATCCATTTGATGTATGATGGATCTGTGTACTATAATTTTTTAGTTTGTAACAATTTAATGAAAATTTTGTGTATTTTATACGTTTAGTATAGTTATACGATTAATTTTTTTCTTTATATAAGTCTTACTTCCAAATTATATTTTTATTTTTTAATTGTTTTATAGTTTAAAAAAATATTGTAACTTGTATACTTTATTATTTTTCAACTTAAATTTGTTTTGTATACTTATGTGAGTACTTACCATCATTGCAATTTTTTTGTGTGGTAATTAAAATTTTCCTTTTATTAGGGGGGGAGTACTGTAGCGACACACGCGTTGTTCGTTGAAATAATAACGCGATATAATTTAATTACATTCCGTCTGGTGAGCTCCTTTTTCCACCGATAACATATTTCGATCTTGTTTCGATACGAGGAAGAAGCTCATCGAGGACCACACAGTGCCCTCGCGCTGCGTGGCAACAGAACTCTTTTATAACGGCGAGACGCGCCATCGGCGGCCACTCGTTCCTATCTCCTCGGCGCTACCGCACTTGCCCTCAAGGACTAGACGTTATTCTGTTGTTTTATTTCATAGTCTTTTCATAGCAGTAGTGCATTGAGGTTAGGACAGTCAATATTATCGGGCTAGCTTAGTCATCAGTACCATAGTGACCCGTAATTATTAGCCCGGTAAAGAGGTAATTTTTTTTAATTTTTCTTCAAAGTAATACGAGTAGGTATTTGGCTAAAACTGGGCACAGAGAAGTAGGTAGGTACGTAGGTAATTTAAAAATAAGAAGAATTAAGTACAAATTCTATCTTTGATTTTTTTCTCGAAGAAAAAAGTTAATTTGGTGGACGCGTGTCCGTCCACCAACACAATGATAAAAAAAAATTGAATAAGTAGTTAAAAAATATTTTTCATTACACCTATTCGAAAAAGACTACTTTATAGGCGCCTAAAGTGGTTGTTTTCAAATAATAGACTCATAGCGGGAATTTTTAATTCCCGTTAGCTCGCCTTAAAAGCAGGGCGTCCGGGCTGGCCGTCCAGGTACTGGTCCGACATTAAAAACGCGCGAACTAGTCTACTGGAACCTGGAACTAAGTTTTAGAAAAAAATTCACGGATTGTTAGAAAATCATATTTTTGTTTTTTACAAAGTTTTCTTATTAGATACCATCTAATTTTAATTTAGTTGTTATTTCTCATTTTATTTTAAATTTTTAATTAATAACAATATGTAATTTTCTCATAGATGGTGATGAAAAGTAGAGTGTAATACACGGAAGCAAGTATATTTTTGGCTCGGGCGACGTACTTTGAATCCCTCGCTTCGTTCGGGATTCTATAAAGAATCCCTCGCTAGGCTCCCTACTTCGCGCTGGATTAAAAAAAAGCGCCCTCGCCGTAAAAATATTACTTTGCTCTCTAGTGATACAATCTACTATTTCATCACACCTATTCGAAAAAAACCACTTTCAATGCGCCTAAAGTTGTTATTTTCTCTACTACTTATTATATCTTATATTATACTTCGCGCTTCGTCCTCGAGATTAGTACATACATTACATATTAAGTAGGTTAACACATGTAGTACCGCCTTAGGTCTCGCCACTTCTACACTATATTTGAGATCTTTTTTTTTTTTTTTTGAAGGTAGTTTATAACTCTCCCGTTCCCCGGCGACCACGTCCCGCGCAGAGCCTCAGTCGCATTTTAGTGCTCGAGCCACTCGGTTCACTCTTTTATTTTCACAAAATTAAATTAAATTATATTTTCGGAAAATTTCTAAACGACGTTCTAAAGATTTAAGTGAATCAGTAACGTGCAAAACGTGTAAGTTTAAAATAACGTTAATACATAGTGATAAACTTTTGAAGAAACTCCAGCTTTTGCTATAGGCCAGCTCTGCGGATCCAAGGTAATCCTTCCTGCATATACCTATTTAAAAACTATGTTTTTGAAATTATTATTTTGTACGCTCAGGACAGTCGTTCGGGCTTATCCGCTGTACCTACTAAAGTAATTGTACGTCCGTCCTGACGTAGAGTTATCCGCAGTACCAAAAATCAATTGTACGCCCAGGACGGTCTTTGGGACTTATCCGCTAGCTCAGGAAAGTCGTTGGGACCTATCCGCTGTACTTAAATTATTTTTACGCTCAGGAAAGTCGTTGGGACTTATCCGCTGTATATAAATTATTTTTACGCTCAGGAAAGTCGTTGGGACTTATCCGCTGTATATAAATTATTTTTACGCTCAGGAAAGTCGTTGGGACTTATCCGCTGTACATAAATTATTTTCACGCTCAGGAAAGTCGATAGACCTATCCGCAAAATAACTTCACCTAACGTGAATACATAGTCTTAAAAGTTTTGTAACCGGAAATGGTGGTTAAGATTTTTCGACACAAACCTTCTTACCCGAATGACTTGCTCCTTACCGAAGAACGGGTTCATCCGTGTGTGATTCATGTATCAGAAATGTCGTTAGGACATCTTCGCCACATGCCGTTATTAATAATAATAAAATATGAAATCTTTACTTACCAATCTTTAACGATAGCATTTAGATCAGTGCCGTAAATAAGGTTAGAATTAGATACAGCCTAAACCTCCGCCCAGTTTTACAACTGGGTCTCAGCACCGAAGAAGTATCGGGATCGGTACTGGCTCGGCTTTTCAGCCCGAATCCCCAGACAGGGATCCACCTAACGGCGCCCCCGCGGCCACCTTGCCTCCGCTGCAGCCTCGGCTCCAGCTTCGGACTACGAAATTGTTGTGAAACAATTAAGACACGCCCGAGGGCGTTCAGGATAAGCACAGCGGTTCCTAAGGTAAGAAAACACTGTACCTATATATTAGACGCAGAACTCTAATACGACCGGAGCAAGGTCTGTAATAAGTTTTATTACGTCATCACAAAATTCAGCAAAATATCAACGTAATTTAGTAAAAAAAAAAAAAAATCTACCCGCAGTTTTAATTGCCAACAAAAAATGGAGCTCCACGTGTATCCGTATACAGATTCCTCTTTATTTTGAAGACATCCGGGTATTGTAATTCTTTTATTGACAGAGGCATCGAAGCCAAGCTATAACAAATCGACAGTGCCTTATCATGCAAAGCATGACAAAAAGCGATGGAAATTTACGTTTTTGCTTTTAAATAAGCCAAAAAATTATAAGTACCTGCCAAGCAAGGTAAAGGACCTTCATAGTTGATGAAGCTATACACAAGACGCTAGTCTGTGCAAATTCGGTGGTAAAACTGACACTAAAGTAATAGCACCTCAAAAGAAACCTAGTTCGTTTTTAACGTCACAGATAATTTAGTAGTTACTACGCCGCCGGCGGGCTCTCCAGCCCGCAGGCCGCCGGCGCCGCGGCTGCAGCGCGCGCCGGACGCGCGAGCGCAGCCTAGCGAGCTTGCGCCAGCGAGCGGGCGGGATCATGAGCCGGCGCGCGCGCCCCGGACCGGCCGCCGCCGCCGCCGCGCCGCAGCGCGCGCACTACGTGACCATCACGCCATCCGCCGCCGCCGCATTACTGCAGCCGGCGCTGTTACTAGGAACATAGTACAAGGTCGTATGGTTTATTTTATTTAACAAGTCACGATTTATCATATCTGCTCGGAGGCGTCCACTGCTGGACGGGGCCTCCCCCAACGGTCGCCACGGTGGCCGGTCTTGTTCGACCATCATTCGGTGCACTCCTGCGGTATTTATTAGATCGTCTAAACACATGGTCGCGATTAATATACTAAAGAAAACACTCAAAAAACAATTTTAAAATACAATGAAATTAATAAATTTAAATAAAGTCACATAAATTAATGCTATTTCTTTATTGTAACCATGCCATTGTCAATTTTACCTACGTAGGTATATATTATACGTACGTAATCTAAAACTGAAACCAAACAAAAATAAAAAGATTTATTATCACTTAAAAATAAATAAATATATATATATTCATATAGTATAAGATATATTCATAAATATTTATGCCTTCCAGCTTATAGACCTCCGCATAACTTTAAATTTAGATCCAAAGTACTATTATTTAGAATGTACTATGTTGCATTATTCGATTTTGGAAACGCACATATTCCTTACCAATGCTGTAAGATCTAGAAAATAATTACAAAACTGATGAAGCTTTAAGAAATATCTAATCAAATTGCAACACAGATTTTTTATCACCTACCGTATAAATATGAGTTACTTGGTGAGACGTTCAGGTTTTTACCAGAATAATCAAATTATAAAATATTGCTAATATACCTGAACGGGGAAAAAAGCTTGCTTTATCCTTTCATGCCTTATTAATTCTTGGGCGTTATCATAGATTCCAATGATCTCGTTGTAATATTTCCCAGAGATAATAAAAGATTTCAAATCAAAAAAAAAAAAAAAAGCGAGTACTTATATTTTAAACAAATAGAGAATCTACGTGAAAATTCGACCCGGTTTATTGTGCTAGTGCATTGTTTATTGTCCCTAAACCTAAAAGATGGCACATTAATTTGTAAAAATTCTTGACTTTTTATTATGCTCTGATTAAATTGGTAGCTTAGCAAAATAATTGCTAATTGAGTGCCGTTCTAGAAACGATAACTGTTCAGGGCAGCAATATGTTCCCTGAAAGCTCTCAACTACGGGGGAGAAGCACCACGTAATGGCGAGACAGCCAGTGGTTGGTGCTCAAATAAAACCACATCACATTTACCCAGAGCTCTGCTCCTTACTTTAAAGGTATAACTTTAAAGTTAGTCGATTGCCAAAAAATAATGCACATCGATAACTTGATTGCTATCTCTTATATGAATCGTATGAAGGCAATACAATTCCCTCACCTGACAACATGCTAGTGCTATTGACTTGAGATGTTGTTTCCTTATAATGTTCAGAACAAGAACGTGATATTTTAATTTTCATTTATTATAATATAAATTGAAATGTACATCCTACGATTATACTATTGCAGATATGCTGAATTGCGAAGAAAACTACTAGACATCGAATAATTTGGAACTAAACGGCTATTGTAGGCATTAATTTTTATAACAAACGCGTTTGGTCATCCTTGATATAGACTTTTCAAGTCACATTGTGCATATAGAAAATCTTTAGTCGCCTGACAAAAGAGTCTGAAGCGTGTTCTATTAAAGAGTTACCCTAGAACTATGGTGTAGAGTGAAAAACAGAATCAGATTAAGCTACAGGTATTTTAGTAGTACATGATTGGTCTAGACAATCATGGAATCTCATCTTTATTTAACTTTTCGTATCGAAGGTTTTTAATTATATTACAAAAAAAAAAAAAAAAACAAAAACTTATTCCAGTAATCATCGAATACCTAGCTAGAGCCTTCGATTACATTGATGGCGGGCATCTTATCAGGGAAGCGTTGACGATCCGGGGGGAATGCCTCCTTCATTAGAATAACGATTTCGTTGCTATAACAAAATTAGTTAAACTCTTATGATGGCACTACGTTGAAAGGGTATTTCGCCTGCGTATATAAAGAGATATAGTTTTATTTATTAATATTAAATCAAATTATAGTAATACTTATAGCAAAACTAAGAGGGTTTAGCCTTATATTACACCAGTTAAAAATAAAGACCTCTCATTAGAAAAACTTACTCTTTTATAATTATTTTCAGCATGCAATTTACACAATGCAAATGTTTTCCGTTTATTCTAATACAAATAATATTTGTTTTATGGACATAGACTTACAAAAACTCAGGACTTTGTTAAACTTACTTTTTCTTAAAAAAAAAAAAAAAAAAACACCACGGCATTTGCCGAGCTATAAATTTGATTGCTTTATAGAATTAAAGATTTTCGCAAGGGCAAAAATTAATTTCAATTCGATGAAATCTCGGCAGCCGTTGGGGAAATACTCATGGTGACAGTGTACGATACTAGTCTATTTTCCACTGCGCGCACGCTTGTTCGTCGTTAGTGTGAAAACTGTAAGAACACGGCAAGCTGGAGAGGTAGCGGTAAACTTTCGCTACTTGATGCCTTGCCTAAGCCATTTAATAAAGGGCAACAGCTGTAACTAATTTAAAAAAAAAAAAAAAAAACTGGTATTTTAGTTAAATACTGATAAAATAAAGATTGTTTGATTTGGCTTGTAAAATAAACTTTATCTTTACGAATATTATTATTTTGGAATTGTGAAAATGATATGAAGATTCCTTGTTAAAAATACAATCGACCATATTTTCCTTTACTCTCAAGGTCTACATGTGTTAACCTACTTAATATGTAATGTATGTACTAATCTCGAGGACGAAGCGCGAAGTATAATTTATGATTAAACGAACTTACCTGTACGTGAAGTTCTATCATAATTATACGAAGCGCTTCGTCCGAAGAGATTAGTACTAAATCTCCCGCCCGTCCCAAACCTTCAGTCCCCATTTACAAGGAAAATATGTCATATCATTTTGAGGACTTGACTCTAAACTAACTGAGGCTCTGCGCGGGACGTGGTCGCCGGGGAACGGGAGAGTTATAAACTACCTTCAAAAAAAAAAAAAAAAAATAGATCTCAAATATAGTGCAGAAGTGGCGAGACCTAAGGCGGTACTACATGTGTTAACCTACTTAATATGTAATGTATGTACTAATCTCTTCGGACGAAGCGCTTCGTATAATTATGATAGAACTTCACGTACAGGTAAGTTCGTTTAATCATAAATTATTTTTTTAAAACAGAAAAATTTGTTAGGTGGACTCGTGTCCACCAACAACATGAAATTAACTGATTTCAATGTAAGAAATAAAAAAATAAAAAAACGTTCAATTTAGCAAAGAAACCATCTCTTAAAAATAATACTTAGTAAAGGCTAGTGGTAAAAAGACAAAAACAAAAATATCTCATTAGCCGCGAGGCTTTGTGTAATCTTAAAATCTTTGGCGTAAAAAAGCTAACCCAAGCATCCAAGGCCTCGAGGCACGAGACTTATTAAAGCGCGCCGGAAAATATAACAAAGTAGAGATCTGTCAGTGGATAAACAAGCAGGTGCTTATTCTCGCGAGATCCGTCGTGACCTAATCCTGTAAATCCAACGGGAGACGGGCCTGTACGTGGAGGGGGATAATCCTCTGGACTGGGAGCACAGAGTCTCGGCGCCGACTTCGCCGGCACTTCAGGGCTTTATTGAACCTGTCTTAATAATGCGACTTGACAGGATGGTGCGGGTTTGTTCTGGGAAGAGGTATGGTGCATTTTTAAGATTATCTGCTATAAAATCTCTATTCGCTATAAGATTTTAATTTTTCATATTTCTATTACCTTCTGAGATTATAAAAAATAAATAAAAATTAATATAAACTGCGGAAACGAATCCAGATAGTTATAATACAACTCAAATTAAGTTGTTTAACTACTTATATATCGCAGCAACCAAAAATGTATCCCCTAAAATTTAACAGAGTTCGGTTAGGCAACGCGAGCCCTAAAATTTCACATGTTAAATTTTTGTTGCTTCACAACAAAACAAGCCCAATTCTGAAAAACATGCTACGAAACGAAGCTCGGAGTTAGTTTGTAACTGGTCTCGTTTCTACTCAGTAACATTTTAATTTGCCATGAACGCGTTTTGTTGTCATTCTAGGGCGGAGTTTAGTTGGGGACTGCTCTTCCGTGAATTCAATTACATGAGAGTGATCTGGAATGTTATTACACACTCCGAAACTCATAATTAGCTTGCTACACCGTAACGCTTTCAATAATGTATGCTGACCACACAGCACTTTAAAGGTGCGCGTTCAATGGTCAGCGCCGGACGCGCCGCACGCACGGCACGCAACGGATTTGAGTTTGCTTTTATGAATTTGAGTTTGCTTTGCACCGCACGCACCGCCCGCCGGCTATTTATGAGCAAAAATTCGTTGCGTGCCGGAGACGTCACAAAAATCGTTCGCCGCTGGCATCGCCGCCGGTATCTTCTTCATTTTCCAACAAGCAACTAATAATAATAATATCTTCATCAATCTCAATAGCTAAAGAAGTCATCTACCGACAAGAAAACACACGAAACTAAATTAAAAATCCGGACACAGTGGACGCATGCCACCGGCAAATCCGTTTAGTTCGTTGCGTGCCGTGCGTGCGGCGCGTCCGACCAATGAACGCGTACCTTAATCCTCTAAATTAATTATCTCCTACATAAATTAATTTTAACATACTATTTCATACATATTATATCCAATGTAAGAAAGGTTTATATGCATATTTTTTTACCACTATCGCTCAACAAATTTCATTAATGTTGTAGTTTAAAGTAAGGTTTTAAAAAAGGCAAAAAAAAATAAAGAAAGTAATTCTTAAATACACTCTAACATGAAGGTTTTTAAAAGCTTTTATTTTAACTTATGGTGCACAATCTAGGTCAACCATTGCATTACTTAATTTTAGCCTTTTATTTGCTTTTTAATTACCTACTTTAAAATTTTCTGGCTTTCAAAAGCTAATAATGCCTTAGTGGGAGCGGTGTGGGGCGGGCGGCTTCTCCGGGGCCACGCAGGCCGGCGGCGGGGCGGCGGCTGGGCGGCGGCGGCGGCGGCGGCGTGGCGGCAGCTGCCTCCTTGCAGTGCTGCTTAGCTTCATTTATGTTAAGAGCTCTTATAATATTCCGGAGTTACGGACACTCTTAAAAGTTGAAGAATTTCTTAATAGCTACTATGGATTACATTTGTATTCACTCCGGAAGCTGTGCCAAGAAGCATCTTTTTGTGTAGGAGACGTAATGAGACAGTTTTTTTTAATAGTTACCATTAGAGAGATTTTAGAAGTTTGCAGAAAACCAGTAAAAAACAGAAAGCTGCAAAGACACAGTTTCAGGAAAAGCGGAATAAAAAATATTGTTTTTTTCAACGTGAAGTGCTAGATTGCGCTATGGAAGTTACGTCAGGCCTTAAAAAAAACACATCAAAATCCGTTGCGTACCTAGTTTAAAAGATTTAAGCATACATAGGGACAGATGCGGTAAGCGACTTTATTTTATACTATGTATTGATATAGAAGATTTAACAAGAAGCATACATAGCGACAGACAGACTGCAAGCGACTTTGTTTTATATTATGTATCTAAGAGTCGTGCCTGATGTACTACCTAGGGGCCTATTTAATATAACTTACAAATTGCAGAATTGTAATTGTAATTTACAGGCTACAATTTACAAGTTTCTGTTTAATAAAAAAATCGAGTTACAAGTTTACAGTTGTAGAAAATTTACAAATTGTAGAATTGTAGTTACAATTTTACAATTCTCAGTCTAATAAAGGTTTTCTTCTTACAGGGCCCCATTTAATATAACTTACAAGTCCACAATTGTGAAAAAAAGCTACATATTTGTAAGGTTTTTTTACAAGTGCTGTTAAATAAAACTTACAAATTGTAAAAATGTTACAGGTAAAAACCTCACAATTGTACCAATTACAAGTGCTGTTTAATAATACAAGTGCTGTTTAATAAACCTTACAATTTAACAATTTTACAGGTAACAATCTTACTATTACCTATTCTAATTACAAGTGCCGTTTAATAAAAGTTTTCAAGTTTAGAAAACCCCTGCAGATTTCTATGACAATTGTAGCTACAAGTTAATACGAAAATAAAAATTAATAAACTTGTTAAGAGTCCTTTAACGCGAACAGTGACGCCACTCTAAAAAGAAGTCATAGTCATAAGGCTTTTTATCAAAAAAGAGGCTCCCTAGTGCGTTAGATATTAATAATAAATAATAAAATAATAATAACACATCACACTCAGAGCCCCTAACTAGGAAGAACCTGTATGTAGGGTGCCCGAAACACACACAGAGACGAACATTACACCCAGACCGGAAACAAACATCGATCGATATTCATCATATCAATATTCGCCCCGCCCGGGAATCGAACCAGGGTCCACACGCTTACTCAGTCCACAGCACTGCCAACTGAGCCACGGAGCAGTCATATATTGGTCAAGTCAGATATTGGTCCTTAGTAATTTTTAAGTATTTCAAAAAGTATTCTAAAAACAAACAGTACAGTTGTAGTACTTCAATCAGTCTAAACCTATAACTACTGCTTTACCTACTACTCATACTTTTTTTTCCCAAAAAAAATCACTTAAGTATATAGATTGATGCACTAAATTGTAAATATCTGACACATGACGATCCACCTGTAGAAATTTTACTACAATTTACAAATATGTAAACTTTTTATTACAATTGTGCGTTCAATAAAGCTATTTTCTTTACAAATATGTAAGTTTTCACCTGTAAGAAGAAAACCTTTATTAAACAGAGAATTGTAAAATTGTAGCTACAATTCTACAATTTGTAAATTTTCTACAATTGTAAACTTGTAACTCGTTTTTTTTATTAAACAAAAAAATGTAAATTGTAGCCTGTAAATTACAATTACAATTCTACAATTTGTAAGTTATATTAAATAGGCCCCAGGTGAAAACTTACATATTTGTAGAGAAAACAGTTTTATTGAACGCACAATTGTAATAAAAAGTTTACATATTTGTAAATTGTAGTAAAATTTCTACAGGTGGACTCGTCATGGTGTCAGATATTTACAATTTAGAGCATCAGTCTAGATAGGTGATTTTTTTGGAAAAAAAACGTTTGAGTAGTAGTTAAAGCAGTAGTTATGGGTTAAGATTGTTTTAAGTACTACAACTGTACTGTTAGTTTTTAGAATACTATTTGAAATACTTATAAATTACTAAGGACCAATATCTGACTTGACCAATATTTGACTGCTCCGGTAGCTCAGTTGGCAGTGATGTGGACTGAGTAAGCGTGTGCACCCGGGTTCGATTCCCGGGCTGGTCGAATATTGATATGATGAATATCGATGTTTGTTTCCGGTCTGGGTGTAATGTTCGTCTCTGTCTGTGTTTTGGGCACCCTAGATACAGGTTCTTCCTAGTTAGGGGCTCTGAGTGTGAGATGTTATTATTATTTTATTTTTTATTATTAATATCTAACGCACTAGGGAGCCCTTTTTTTATAAAAAGCCTTACTTTAATACTAGAGGCTGCACCGCGGTTTCACTTGCGCAGATTTCGCATAAACACAAAAATCCCGTTTTTTCCCGTTCCCACGGGAATTTCGGGAAATCCCTTCTTAGTGCTCACCTACACTCCCCAAGGAACCCACGTGCCAATTTTCAGCTTTCTACGCCCAGTAGTTTCGGCTCTGCGTTGTCTGTCAGTCAGTCAGTCAGTAACGTTAAATTCCTTTTCATACGCCTTATACCAACTATCAAAAGAAGCAAACATATTAACGCTCTTAAGTCTTAATGGCATATCATGGCAATGCTGTTTACACGATGAGATACGGAATAATATTTTGGGGTAATTCTAAAAACTGGGAATTTGCTTTTAAAGCCCAAAAAAAGTGTATTAGAGCAATTGCACAGATAAGAATACCTGAAACCTGTAAAGCACACTTTCAAAGGCTAAAATTATTGACAATGCCAAGCTTATATATATTTGAAATAGCTTTATTTATTAAAAATAACAGGCCATTGTTCGCTTTACTAAATAGTAAAAGAAGGCAAAATGTTATACAATCATCTCGCTTAAATTTGTCACAAAATCGAAAAAGTATATTAGGAATGGCACCAAAAGTATTTAATAAATTACCCAAAGACATCAGAGATATTGAATGTATACATAGATTTAAGAAAAAAATATTTGGTTTTGGTATTTTTTTGGTTGACAAGGCTTACTATAGTGTGAATGATTATTTTAATGACAAAATTCCGGACTCTATTTATTTCGACATATAATTTTTTAATTTACATTATTTATAATTATTGTTTAGTGTGTTGTGTGATATTACATAATTGACCTGATTTATTGTGATATATTTTACCCTAATTTGACATTTGCATTTACATTAACTTTTTTAATTTGACATTTAATTTTATAACTTACTATGACACTCGGGGTTAATGTAGCTTCCTACCAGTGAAAGAATTTTTCAAATCGGTTCAGTATTTCCAGAGCCTATTCGTTACAAACAAACAAACAAACAAATCTTTCCTCTTTATAATATTGGTATAGATATATAGAAAGCATGTTGCATGTACATATTTTGCACACCAGAAATGGTAAAACGTACTGTACTTTCTTACTCTTATATTTTATCATCTTCTTACGTATGTTTGCAAAATAAATTGATTTGATTTGATTGATTTGAGTAACGGAAGAGTTTTATATATATTGATGACTTCTTTTTAGAGTGGCGTCACGGTTCACGTTGAAGGACTCTTAACAGTTTCTTAATTTTTATTTTTGTATAAACTTGTAGCTACAATTGTCATAGAAACCTGCAGGGTTTTTCTAAACTTGAATACTTTTATTAAACAGCACTTGTAATTGGAATAGGTAATAGTGAGTTTGTTTGTTACCTGTAAAATTGTAAGGTATATTAAACAGCACTTATATTATTTAACAGCACTTGTAATTGGTACAATTGTAAGGTTTTTACCTGTTATATTTTTACTATTTGTAAGTTTTATTAAACAGCACTTGTAAAAAAACCATTTTGACCGACGAAAAAAAAAGGAGGAGGTACTCAATTCGACACGTATTTTTTTTTTTTAATGTATGATCACGCATAACTTTTAACAGAGTAGTCCAATTTTGATAATTCTTTTTTTAATCGACAGGGCATACCCTGAAGTGGGTCCCATAAAAAATTGGAAATAAAATTCCCACCCTAAGGGTAGGAAAATAGGGGTGACTTTTTGGTCAGTGGGACTTTTATGCACTCACAGTTTGCATTGCCGTGTTCTGTATTTACATTATAACTTTGGATACTTACTTACTTAAACATCTTTTGAAATGAAATAAAATAATAAACATTTCTGCCGAAATACGTCCACTGCTGGATATAGGCTTCGCCCACAAATCGCCATACAGACCGGTCTTCTTGTCGTCCCTGTCAACCATGTCGTCTGATCACCTAATGCGGTGTGACCACTGACCACCTTGTGGGAGAAGAAAATAATAAAACCCTGAAAGAACTGAAAAGCATAAAATAAAACTTTTTATCAAAAAATAAACCGCCGAAAAAAAAAACTGAAAAGCATAAAATAATAATCGATTTACTAAGTTCAAGTAATGTAGGGTATATACCAAGTAATTTTGAGTCGGCGCCACAGATTCCTCGTACAAAGATCATTAAATTAGGTTCCTTAAATTTAAAGAAATACTTAACCAAAATTCGTGCGCTACCGCGCATCAATCTTTACGTAATTATGGAATTTGCTTGTGTGGCGCGCCGACTTAAAATTACTTGGTATATACCCTACATTACTTTAAGAACTTAGTAAATCGATTATTACTTTATGCTTTTCAGTTTTTTTTTTCGGCGGTTTTATTTTTTGTTATAAAGTTTTTTCACAATTGTGGACTTGTAAGTTATATTAAATAGGGCCCTGATCCCTTTTCCAATATGCAAGATTCCTTTGGGGGCCATTCGGTTCATTCAGTGTTTCAGAAAGTCAACATTTCAATCAAAACCACGCGGCACACCACCATGCCAAATTGTGATTAGTTTACGTGAGTAAAAAAAATGAGTTTTCTATTTTTATGTATGGCTGTACGGGAGCTGAATGCATTTTTACGATGCATTCGGTCGGAGCGACGACTCCGACTCAGCCAAAGTGCCTGCAACGTTTCATATCCGATACCTACTCGAATATTTACCGCTCTGTTGTTGCTCGAGACTGACTATTTCATGTTATATTTTATGAGACCGTAATAAAGGCTTCCAATGAAAAAAACTATCTCTTATCCAAATCCAAAAGTATTGGACAGTAAATTATGATTTATTACTTTACCTCACTAAAAATATTATTCAGTTTGGTAAGCCACTTTTTCTATCACAATTAGATTTTAATTGTATGTAGGTATGTCAAGTGATAACTTTTCAGCCGGAGTCATTTAATTTGAAAGTTGAAATGATTTGTTCTTAGACCCGCTTGCGCAAGTCTCTACATATTGTGCTGCTTTTGTTATACACGTACGTGAAGTACTCTAGTGTTTAGTGTCGTTTTAGTCTGAACATACTGTAAGTGCAGTTGGTCAAGTTTAGCTATTGGCACAATCTGCGTGTTACTGTTCGTCTGCCTAGTGCACAAGTGTACGGAACACTGTTTTAATTATCTCCGCAGAGGGTAGTCGGAAATTCGAGCGGTGCAAGCTATGGCTCGTAATACGAATTTGCATTTAAACAGACCCTAACTTGCATGCTGGCGGTATAGTGGTTCCGGAATCCGGATGTAGAGATCAACGACGGCGGCATGCATTTAAACTGCCTTTTGAAATTTTTATGGTTTACGTGTGGTGTGATGCGCAATACTGGATCGTTGTAAGGTGGTATGCTCGTATTATGGATCGTTGTAAGGTGGTATGCTCGTATTATTTCCAGGATACCAAAACAATGTCTGTATACTACCAACGTGCCCAGCAATTACAAAAACTGAAGTAATTTAAAAAAAGAAAAGAAATTTATAATTTTAGGCCTGTAAATCTGTAAATGAACAATATAAAGAGATTGGCGTTGGCAGAAAACGGCATAATTTAGCAGATCTTAGCCGAAAAACTCAATTATGTCTGGGAATTCATCTTCATACTTTTCAAGATATTTCTGCCTTTCTTAAAAAAATTGAAAGTATTAGTGTTTCTATCTTTCTTTAACGTAACTAGCTTTAGTAGTAAATAGGTAGGTACACAGTATTGAACAGTAGGGCAAGAAAAGTAACTGGAGTTATAAATTCACTTTATTCCGCAGGTAAGGACGCAAAGAAATTCAAAAGCATTGCATTTCCGTTTGGCCCAGGTTTGGCCGCTAGTTCTGGCTAATAATAGTGAGGGGTGCTGTCGGCCGCAGCCCGCAGCGTTCACGACCACTATCCGAAAGTCCCAATAAACCCGATTCAAGTCGTGAATACTTATAGATAGACTGGTGGGTAGCATTTCGGTAAAGTACTTGCACGGAATCCACATCGCGTTGGGTTGAAGTTTAGGTCAGTACGAATTGATTTGGTTCAGTAAAATTTTGTCCTATGTAGCTGCGTTTTCGCGTTACAGCGGATTGAACTTGTCAAAAAAAAAAAACTATGCTAAATCATTTGCACGTGTCTGCCTTTGGGGTACATGGTTACAATCATCTTAAAAACAAAGAAAATCGAAGAGGCAGACACTTAGGCTGACATTCACAGTCAGCGCGCAAAGTTCAACTTCGACCTGACTGGCTCAAGTATCATATTAGCGACTCGGAGTAGACTCGCAATCATTCGTATTCAGAGACGAGTTTCGCTGCCACTTGGGTTTGACTTCGCGAAGTTCAAACATTCGGCACAGATGCAATAGTTTTCATCTCACAATGGTAAAACACCACAAAATTTTATCGATTGTCTATGCTCATGGACACCCTATTTAAAAAAAAGTTGAAAGACAGAGAGAGTATGTTGTATTATTTCGTACATCGAAAAGGGATGGCACATTGAAGTACCTATCGCTACCTTATAGGTTAGAATCGTTTGTTTTGATTTCAAAGTAAAACAAATCACTAGAAAAAACACGCTTTACAGAATGGAATTCCAGTGCTTATCTTTCGGCTTCTTCATCAGACCTTGAAGCCCTAATCGTGGTCAAAGTTACAAAATTACAAGACTTTTCTAACAACTTCACACACAGCTTCGATACCGATGTTTCATAAAGTTTCAGTTTATATCCTCCGGCTCCATCATCAGATCAGTTCGACAGTACAATATAATTGTATTGTCATTAGAAATACACACTGCTTCGCTACGACCCTTGTAAGATGATTAATTTTGTTCCATTACATTATGGAGCAAAGGCAAAACGATCGACTGACCAAGCCGTCCCCGAATGGAGAACAAGAGAAGGGAAAAGAAGTGTAGGCAGACCACCAGCCAAATTGACCTACGATATAAAGACCGTTCCTGGAGAAACATGGATGAGACTGGCAGCCGCTGAAGCAAACTGGAAAATACTTGGAGAGGCATTCGTCCAGCAGTGGGCTTATATATGATTAAGGTAAAGGAAGAAAGACGAAAGATGGAGCAAAGCCGTCCTTGAATGGAGACCAAGAGAGGGGAAGAGGAGTGTAGGCAGACCACCAGCCAGATGGACCGACGATATAAAGACTGTTGCGGGGAGGACTTGGATGAGATTGACAGCCGATAGAACGAACTGGAAAATAATTGGAGAGGCATTTGCTCAACAGTGGGCTGATATGTGTTGAGGAAGAAGAAGAAGAAGAAAGGAAGAAAAGGTTAATACAGGTCAACTTCATTTAAAATTTAGGTTTTTGGACTAATTCTAAAGATTGTTTAGTGAAATTATTAAATCTTTATAAAAACATTAAAAAGTTTTGTTTTTAATTATGAATTCTAACTAACTTAAACACATTTTAACAATATAGCTTCCACAAAAGCAAAGCCTGTATTGTTGCAAATAATAAATTTTAGTTAGCGGGCCGCAGTTAAAAATTACAGTTAATTTTTTATTTTGGTTAGTGGGATGGGTAGTAATTATACAAAATAAAATCGAAATAATGTTAAATATGTAACATTAATAAAATACATATTATTATTATAATAATACAGAATAACTATTCGAAAGAAAAAAATTAACCCTATTGTAGTAAATCACGCCAAGTTTTTAATATGATCAGATTTTTCTATTGAGTCACAAGGACATGATTAGACATAAGATCTGAACCTAGGTTACTACAGTTGAGGAGTTTATGGAATTTAGTTTACTGCAGGAAAGTGTGATAGTTTTAGGAAAAGGAATTTAATTTATTAGAAATTACTTACCTACCTAGATTTTCTTGAAGACAAGAGGTAACAAGCATTAGTGTGGTACTTACAGTTTAGGCTAATAATCAATGTATATAAGAGATAACAAAAGTCAATCCAGATTCAGAGTGAGCAACAACTTATTCGCTAAGTACATATATCTATTTTGAAAAATTATTGATTTGTCGCAGACCTATACCCTATCAACTTACGTACCTCCAACCAGAATAATAAGTGGGTAAATAAAAATAGGTGTTTCAATTAGATTCTTTAATTTCTTTTTAAGTAACATAGGTATAAAATATAATTCCTGAAGGCGAGACCAAATAAAGTTTTTTATGATTTTTCAAACCATTAACCGCTGGTGCTGCTGCTGTATCCAGCTCCACAAATCGTTCGTAATACTATAATGTTTATAAATTCTTAAACAAAAATCTAACAACGAAATTCTTGTGTTTTCCGACCTGCAAGCATCATGGGTAGCTTTTCCATACACAAATGGTTATCCATTCTATAGTGGTCCAAACTATAAAGAGGGTCCTGGTAAGACAATTTCCGCAGTCAGTTAGATATGTTAGATAAGTAGATTAGCAAAAAGAACGAAAAACCGAAAAACCAATCAACTCAGATCAGAAACAAAAACAAGCAGTGATATTTTTCAAACAATTGATTGATTACTTTCGTGACTGTGTGTGGTATTGATAGAAATGTCTTGTCCTAGCCGTCGCGAGTGCTAGCCAAGTGCTAAATTTGGTGACTCGGGCCGTCTCATGCTTTGCCGAGTGACAGGGCACTGAGATCACTATGATACTCGACTGTGAATATGAATTTCGAGCGGAGAGCGAGTTTACGGGCGATTTTGACAGTTCGGAGTGATACTCAGTGCTGCAACTCGACTGTGAATGTCAGCCTTAAAGCTCTGCGTTTTCATGGGACGGAGGTGAAAAAATATAAAAAAAGAACTCTACTAAATCATTTGCTCTCGATTCTAATTGTGATCATTCGATTCATTTGGACTCCCTGGATAAAAAAAACCATTTGGCAGACACTTTGCTCGCTGATTTTTAGGTTGTACGACTGTTTGAAATTCACGGAATCAAAGCAATGCGGGTATTTTATCGGATAAATAGGATTCCTTATAGTTTTAATTCCGTCATACGTTTACAGGATGACTATATAATCATTAGCCCCAGAGGCAGACAATGTGCAAATGATTTAGGGTAACATGCCCTAATACGGCGCGTTTTGACGACATTTTAAAGTAGGGTAAGACATTAATCATTTCTAAATATTTAAGCAGATATTTGAAATTTTTTTTGACACTCATGATAATTATATTTTCTATTTCAGTTGTCGTTTTATTTATTTTAGAGTGATAATTAATTTTAAATAAATATTTTTTTCTGACAATTCGGAATTCCTATTACGGCGGCAAAAAAAAGTTTGAAGCCCATTACGGCGGTAAGCACAGCCTATTACGGAGTATGGGATGACAACACACGCACGATGAAATATTTCCATCTCAGTTCATGGTTCCGTGCAATCAGAAAATGGTATGTATATATATAATGCCATTTGGCTGTAATTGTTACTGGCACTGTACATAAATAAAGGTTCTTCCTAGTAAGAGGCTGTTTTGATAATATTTTGTGTATCAACTATTTAATAAACGGCCTCGCGCTAAGAAGTTTCCAGTAATATAAATAGTTTAGGAAACACGAATAATGAATATTTGGCTGTATGGGCTACTATGTTCCTTTGCCTGACCTGAACGGGCGAATAACAAAACAAAAATCAATCAATCAATCTAGTAACGTTCTCCCATCTCTCTGCACAACGGAACGGAATGAATAAATTATGGGGACGATTTTTTTTTATAAGCCGCGCTGATAAAGAAACGATTTGAAAATAGCGGCCAAACGAATGCTATCTCGCGTATATTAGTATGAGAGAAGAGTTGAGAAGAGATACAGCCCATACAACGGCCGCCATTTTGAGATCGTTTCTTTATGTGCGCAGGTTTATACCCATAAAAGGGTAATTTGTGCGAATTTGGCCAGCTTATTTACATAATTTTTAATATTTGTTGTTAATCTACATTAAGTAAAGTTACAAATAATCATTATTTAATGTCTGTTGATCAGGTCAATATCTCAGTAGAGGCTCGACAAAAGTTTGTTAAAAAAGGAAGATTTAAGCAAAATTTTTGCATTTTTCTCTAAATTTCCTTAATTTTTTGAACTTTTTAATATTTGTTAGACGACATTTGGACGACAAATAAAATATCGTCATTTTTTTTTTATTGAAATAAATCGAGCCGTTTCGGAAATTAGTGCCTTTGGCAGACGGACGGATAGAAAAGACAAATTGATATCAGTAAACTGATACAAAACTAAACTGAGAACTTCCTCTTTACTAAAATCGGTTAAAAATAGGTACTAAAACCCCTTCTTCTGAATTTAAAAAAAACTTTTGTGAAAATCAGTTTGACAAAATCGAAATAATCGCCTTCAAGCATGCATACAAACATACATACAGGTCGAATTGATAATCTCCTTAATTTTGTTATATTACAATTGCTGTTCGTTTTTCTCCAACTTTAATTTGAAAAAGGCCCGGACGAGGGTTTTAATAATCCTACTAATACTAGAAACGACAAAGTTTGTAATAAAGGGTGTCTGTAACTCTTTTACGTAAAAACTACAAAATAGATTTTAACTAAACCTTTCAAATAAAACATATTTGATGGAAAATCAAACTGGCGAAGCAGCGGGGTGCAGTCAGTGAAGGTTTAGTTAAACGGTAAAAAAATATGGAAAATGGATTTCTACCAAAGCGGAGAAAGTAAAAAAAAAGAAAGATACATTTTTTACAACAACGTTGACACAAACATGCAATAAAATGGAACACAAAAAAAAACAACAACAAAACAGTAAACCAAAATACAATAATAAATAAAACAACCAAAGAATCAAGAATTTAGACAGGATGTCACGTATTTACCATACAACAAACCAAATAAGTAAACCTGCAGTAAAGCTTTTTAAAATGTACGGTATCTTTATGAATAATACGGTTAAATTATTAGCTCTGTAATTTCCATACACCGTGTTAGGATTCCTTACAGCCTAATACGGTACGTAGTAAAATATCTAATGAGTTTTTATATCCTTATTCTGAAATATAATGTTAAGGTATTTCGGTAATGTAAGTTATTACTTACAAATACGAGCACTCTGACTTTACCATAAAACTCTCAAATCGTTAGTAATCGTTGTATTAGACTATTTTTCTTCATTAAAACTCATACGTTAGGTTTCACAGTATACTAACAAACTTAAATTTTACTATCAACTTTAAGCGTCAAAAACAAGGATTCTAGTTAAAAAACATGTACCTCCAAAATTGGTTTTATACTTGAGAACTAATGAAAATTACACTTAAATAACGAAATGTTCATAAATTATATTTATTATATTACTAAATTTATAAATTACCGACACTGCGTTTTTCCTATTACCGATGGTACCCTCCGTAATAGGCGGTACCCTCAAATAGCCTTCCTAACACGGCGGACTTTTGTTTACTCATATTTACTTGTTTTATTTGATTTTAAACAGAAATCAACTTGATTTACTAAGACTACTTAAATGTAAAAAGTATTCGAAAATAGTAACATTATCTTAAAGAGTTTGTTTGAACTAAAAACGAAGTCTGAAAATTCAATGTTCTACCGCGAGTCAGTCTGCGTTTGTATGAAACAGCTTTTCGCTTCGCTGACGTTACACAAAATAATTAATTTAAGTAATTTTAAACGATTTTAAACGCACGAGTGCTGGGTAATAAGTTACGTGTTAGTTTCCCTTGGACACTATGTAGTCACCTTTACCATACACAGTCACAACGAGTCATAAACTGCAAAAGATAAAATAGAGCCGTAATAGGACGGGATTTTGACTACCGCGGTAATAGGACGTTTTATACGTATAGTTTTTCTTATTTTTACATTTTTGAATCGTTGTCAATTGAAAAAGCAGGGCCACCATGTTGGCAGACTATTTTTCCGAGGTCCTTTTTATTGTTTTTATTCAAACTATGCACGTCTGCCAAGCGTGCAAATTTTTTATTTTTTTAAATTCATAAAAATAAATTTAAAAATTAATAACTACAAAAGTCAGAGCCCATGATGTCTGCCTCTTTGATTTTACGTGTTAACAGGATGGCTGTTATCATCAGCCCCAGAGGCAGACACGTGCAAATGATTTAGTAGTTTTTTTTTTTTACATTTTTGAAACCTTGTCAATTGAAAACGCAGGGCTACCATATTGGAAGACGCGGTCCTTGATGTTTGTTAGGGTATTATTATCGCTATTAATAGCGTCTGCCAAGCGTGCTTATTATTTAGAAAATTTGCTCGCCACCTCCTTATCCATTATACTATACAATTATTATTTTTACCTATTGATATTATTCTACCAAATGTCTAACATTTTATAATATATTCAACTTAGAATGTAATGACAGGATACGAGATTGGTTAGTCACTTGTGTAGAAAAATAATATTCTTCGAATTTTAAAATAACTATATAGATTTTTATTAATAAAATTTTCTATGACCTTTCCCACTACATAACTTACTAGTTTTTGTGTTACGGGAAAGACGCCCATGGGCGGCCGAGTCGGAAGCGTCGAGCGTTGGGGTTAGCGGCGGTTTCCTTACTCTGAGGTTGGGGTCCTCCGTCAAAACCTCCGTGTCATCGTCAGGAGCTTCCTTTTTGGTGAGTGTTTGAATGTTTTGTGGCAAACAGTTTTTGGTATCGCGGGTGACACAAATGTTTTTTTTTTTTTTACAAATTTCAATATTTTTTATTAGATGCCAAACCATGGTGTATTGATAGAGATTTGATAGAAAAACTTTCCTAAACTCGTTGCTTCTTGAAAATGATGCGAAAAATAATGTCTTCTCGCCAATTGTCGCTCGTCTAGGAGGCTTCTAATTTTAAACGCAAAGTGAAATATACCGCTATCTGCGTTTTAAGAGTTATGGGAGGTAAAGTTACATTCAAACTTGCGGCGAGGGCAAAGTTGTAGTCTTGGTGGTCGAGTTTGCTGAAAATGATGATGTAGATTACAGCAGGCCCGAAGTTTGGAGTTGCCTGTTATTTTGCATTACAGCAGCTAAAATATCGAAGCAGCTAGATATAATTTTGGTCCCTGGTAGGTACTTTTCTGTGACTTTATAATACAATAGACTTTTTAATGTCTATATCTTTTATTTATTGATCCAGAGTGTGCGCGCGTTTCTTTCCGGAATTTAGATCCGTAAAATACAGTGGAAGTACGTTGCTGTTGCTGATATTAAGGTCTGCCATTAATCCTCGTCACCTTATCTAAACCAAATTGACAGTAAGCGGAGACGCAGCCACAGATTATTAATCAATCAACCGGATACATTTATAAATCGTCGCCGCCGCCACCGCACTCTCTTTAGCGAGAGGTAGAGGGTACAATACATACCTACTACTCACGTACAACTATTAAATGTGAATTGATTTTAAATTTAATAATTAAACACTGAAACGATACACGGACACTCTTTGCTCTACGACCGGGCCCGGTTAACGCCCGATTATACATATAGCACAATAATTATTTTATTAAAAGTTCACTTATTAATTGAAACATAAAAATATTTTGATAAGTATCAAATAAATAATCCGTTTAGCTATTTACTTAGTTAATACAATGTTCTCATTAAAGAGCTTGTTTTAATATTTATGTAATGTAACGTAACACAAACATGAGGTTCTAAATATTTAATAGGTACCTGGTTAGCGCATAGCCTGCAGCGAGGGTTACAAGTCTGCGAGGTGAATAGAAGCCCGAAGCTTAGCATAAGCATGGAGCTTGATTGAAGCTCGTTAGTATTCGGAACCGAATCAACACGGCAACTGCGAATAGTTGAGTTTGGGAGATATTTCAGAGGTAACCTTTAACCACTTTTCTACTTGTCACTACAAATATTATATTAAAAACGATGTATGTTTTGCTACAATGCAAACGAAATTATTGCTTCTAGTTAATAAAGAAGCAAGTAGGTAAGTTTTTACGTTTTTTAGAGTCCGTGATTACTATTAAGTGTAACTTAATATTTCGTACAGAATTCGAGCAGGTGTTACTAACGCGCTCCTCAGGAGTAGAGAATAAATAAAAAAAAAATATTTCTTAAAGTATTCTTCGGCTTACTATTTTTTTATTTTTATTTTATTTAGGACACCAACAGCGTTTACAATTAATTGAGCAATATAAACTAAAACTGTAGTACATGTGGCCAATAACAGGTATCCACAACAATATTATAACAAAAATCAATATACAACTGAAAGAAAAAAAGTCAACAAAACTCAGACTGTATGAAATAAAATAAAAACCTGCAGGAGGTCAAGGATAGAGGGGCTTGGAAGAGACAGGAAATTGGGATGAGGGAGGGAAACATTAAATTAAGTGTAATAGGAACATATATATACTTATTTATATAAGTGTTGTATAGTATGTAAAATAAAGTAAGTATCTTATGTGAATGATGATAGTTGTTCTAAGTAATGTGTCTTTATGCAATTAAGGTAAAAATTAAGTAGAGCAGTGTTAATAACTTTTACTATGTGTTTTTTGAAAGTGAATTTAGATAAACAAAATGGGTCTATGGTATGAAAGAATGCGTTATACTCACGAGGAATACGAGTGAGTGGAGAATTTTGAGCGTAATTAGTGCTTGCTCGCGGTACATAAAACAGATGTTTTACATGTAATAATAGCTAAAAATAACTAGAAGCGCCTTGCCTGAAGATTTTTATTATTTACGAGCTTTTCCGGCTTACTTCGTTACGCCATAGAATATAAGATACTAAAAGACTTGGCTCTATAGACTATGTTCTTTTGACTGCCCAGAATGGCTGAATAAAAAACAAACAACAAAAACAAACCACCTGTCAAAATATGTAAACAACGGAAAAAATATTGCACCTTGGGTTACATTATTTGAGTTTAGGTAAGGATCCCTAATTTTTTGAAAATCTAATATAGCCTATGACACTCGGGGTTAATGTAGCTTCCTACCAGTGAAATAATTTTTCAAATCGGTTCAGTATTTCCGGAGCCTATTCGTTACAAACAAACAAACAAACAAACAAATATTTCCTCTTTATAATATTGGTATAGATAATGGTATTTTATTAGTGTTACTTTTCTCAAAAATTATTACCTGTACGCTTTAATGTAATGTAATGTAATGTAGTACCTACATGTATTTCTCTATATTAAAAATAAGATATTTAAATGAGTGTGTGGGTCCCGTTGCGTATGAAAGGCTGCTCGGTGGCGTAAAGTTACAGAAAGGGGGCGCAGGTGTTACACTCACACGGCAACATTATATCGCAGCTCACGACTGATGGCTTTTATAAAAGGTATATTTATATAAGTATAGATATCTTTACACACGGATTTAATAGTAAGATCTGTATCACCAGCTTGATCTTTATTTATTTTCGTTGGATAATAGTTTGAAACTCAAGGTTTTTTTTTTGCTAAATCCCACAATTTCAATTAGACAGCCTATTCATATTTTACCGACTGTAAGAATATATCTATACCAATATTATAAAGAGGAAAGATTTGTTTGTTTGTTTGTTTGTTTGTTTGTTTGTTTGTTTGTTTGTTTGTTTGTTTGTTTGTTTGTTTGTTTGTTTGTTTGTTTGTTTGTTTGTTTGTTTGTTTGTTTGTTTGTTTGTTTGTAACGAATAGGCTCCGGAAATACTGAACCGATTTGAAAAATTCTTTCACTGGTAGGAAGCTACATTAACCCCGAGTGTCATAGGCTATATTAGATTTTCAAAAAAATTAGGGATCCTTACCTAAACTCAAATAATGTAACCCAAGGTGCAATATTTTTTTCGTTGTTTACATATTTTGACAGGTGGTTTGTTGTGGTTGTTTGTTTTTTATTCGGCCATTCTGGGCAGTCAAAAGAACATAGTCTATAGAGCCAAGTCTTTTGTAGTATCTTATATTCTATGGCGTAACGAAGTAAGCCGGGAAAGCTCGTATTTTATATAATGTAAGTTTAAGAAATAATTAATATGTATGTATATCATTCATATCCCTGCTTTAAATAAACCAAACTGTAGTGTGTATGTTTCAGCGACAGAATACATCTTCAACGTAAATTTGCTATAAAGTTGGTTGGTAGGTACTACACTGTGGCAATATCTCACATAGTGGCCGGGACTATATCCTCTCAGCGGGCACTTAAAGATGACAAGGTATTGGCGGGGATCGCGCCGCCTCGCCACCACCCTTCTCTGTCATAAAGTGGCTTAATTTATAATGCACTATAGCTGTATTCTAGTATGCGATACTAGCGCTAATCTAAAAAAAAAATTCGTAATCATGGCCGAAATAAACTATTTGTATCAACTAGATAATTTGGCTTAGAATTTTTTAAGGCACTTTTGTGTAGCCGTCAGGTTCAAAATGTAAGGAATTACTGTTTGTTGCACTAACGACTAACACAACACCGACTTAAAAATTCTAAGCAAGATAGTAGTGCATCATTGACGCATATTTTTAAAAGCTTTGAGATTTTGAATGAATGATGAATAATTAAATATTTTTAGACCTCGACAACTAAAAAATAATGTAGCTACGCTAAATTTTGCCTGAGAAGGCTTGAGGGATCACGTAAAGTAGGTAAGGGATGAGACGTAACAATAAAGTAGATTTGGAAAAAATGGATTACTTAGGCACAATGGGTTTGGGTACAATGAATGAGATTCTTAGAAAATCCACACTGATATATTTTTTTAATGTATATCACCGAACAAGGAAGATTTTCGGAAAATTGGAGGAAAATTCTTGAAGCCCTATGTCCCGGCTAGGGATAACAGGAAAAGAAGAAGAAGAAAAACGGGGGAAATGCCTATCGCATTTCGCGATATGCATTTCCCCCGTGCAGAAATGCCATTCGCAGGTATGTGGGTGGGGCTCGCACCCACTAAAACCCCCCGGCGGCCGTCTTGGCGCTTTTGCGAAGAACCCCGGGAACCACGCGTTATAGCGTCCGAAGTCCTTCCCACGCTCAGCTGCTATCAGCTTCGTGCTCGGGGAGGGCATATTGTTCCCTCCCCGGCTCGCCTTTGGAGCTGCGGCGGCAGAATGCCACAAGCTGTGCCGCCGCCACTCTCGGGGCCGTTTGATGAGTGTGTCGGGCCCCCGCCCTTCACACTCACGACCCCAAAGCCCCTTTTAGTCGCCTCTTACGACAGGCAGGGCATACCGTAGACCTATTCTTACGCCCGGACCTACAGGGCTTATGTAAGATACACTTACTAATAAAATATATTTTAAATCAGTACAGTAGTTTCGGAGCCTATTGATGCAAATAATAAAACAAACAAACGATTGAATCTGTCCTTTTTATATTATTGGTGTATACCTAGATAAATAAATCCTTGATTAAAAAAACTACAATACTGTTTATAAATATACTTTTATCATCACCTGATTCAACTTAATTTTAAGATACACAACTATAAATGTTTCTTCAAAATGTTTCTTTGAATCCTTATTTCCTTACACCTACCACGGTACAACTGTACCTGTACTATCTGTATCGTATTGTAACTGTATTTCACGGTACCTATCGGGATGTTTTCGCGCTCCGTTGGAGACATTGAAAACGTGCGAATGCAATCTCTGGGCTCGCTCGAACACTTTTCCCATTCCCCATTCTATACTCTTTTGGTTTGTATTCGAGGACCGAAATTCCAGTCGACCGATTTCGAGACCGAAAATATAAGATTGCTTTGTGGGCGAATATTGGCCGAGGTCGCCTGTCGGACGTTAACATTGTTTTTCGGGAAGGAAATAGATAGGCATAGTTCAGATATGAAAAATATTTACTTTTAGAAGATGAATGAGATTGCTGGTACACTAGATTTTAATAAACAATTTATTAGGATAGTTAATTTGATAAAATATAAAAAACTGCTGGATTATGGAGGTAAGCGCATAACTCAACAACGCCTTAACAATTTTTTTTAAAATGTGCGATGAAGTACAAGGATAGTTTTCACGGCTAAAAATACGAATAATTACCGGGAAAACAACATAGTAGTTCAACGTAGTCGCTATGAATTTTGCCTGGTGGTCTAGTTATGGGTAAAAAAAATTATGATAACAATTGTACAAGACTGATTAAGCGGTAGTAATTTTATATTCTTCTTATTTACAGTTTAAACAGACGCATATTATTATAAAAGAAAGTTTTAAATGAGGACTACGTAAGATCGAAAAACGACAGCTCGATGCGAGCTAGTGCGACAAATCTTTACTTGGTCAGGTTGAAGTAGCACTGCAAATGTAATAAAATGTGTGTGTGATAAGCTATGGCGTGTAAATGAAATAAATGTTAATTGTCAAAGATATAAAATATAACTTTTTGTTCAATAAAATAGTTTTAAATTCAGTAAGCGTTTAGCGAATCAGTGACCTGGTAATATGAAATCCGTCGTTGTCCGAACTCCGAAGGCGATGCACATTCAAGTCTTAACTCGCTGTCCCGGGTCTGAGAAGTCGGGAAGTTTATCCAGATCAATGAGAAATTGATTTCTATTCAGCCGGCACGGACTGGGAATATTGGATTGTGCCTAGTGTGCGGCCTGTTTTCTTCTTACTAAATTTACTTGATTTGATTGCATTTTAACAGAAGGTTTCAATATTGAAATAAAAAATATATATATTTAATATTGTTGGAAGTAATTATTTATAGTTGCATAATAAGGTTGCATAGTGTGCATTTATAATCATAACACACAAGTTAATTTAACTACTAATTTTTTTTTATAGATGCCTCACAAGCATTCTAACATACACATAACAGAAGAAATATAAATAAAATGTCGAGTAAGTAGATATAGAAGTACATATAGAGCAGAAACTGCCACTTGTAGCATTAAAATTTGTATTGCGATCAAGCAACCATAGCTTACATTCTAACATCCGTCTTCCTTCTTTGCGTTGCCCTAATTCTGACTCAGCGAGCATCTTTTAACTATGATGTGGTTAGTTTATATGTATGCTATACATTCAATGCTAAGTTATAAATGTGTATTTTTGCTGATGTGATAATGTTAATATTTAATTTATTATTAATATCAATATCAATACATAGTATAAAATAAAGTCGCTTCCCGCGTCTGTCCCTATGTATGCTTAAATCTTTAGAACTAATCAACAGATTTTGATGTGATTTTTTTAATTTATAGGGTAATTCAAGAGGACTGTTTATAAATATAATACATGCACATAATAGTAATAGGTTAGGCAGTACGAAGTTCTCCGGGTCTACTAGTTAATTTAAATTTACCAAAAGTAGATAGACAGAAAGACATTTTATTACACACAAATAATATACAAAAGTACATACCTATACTACAAACAATTTAAGGTACAAATATTTAAGTAGATGAATGGCTGAACCGCAATCATGAAGAATCAACGTCTACCAGGCTCAGAGGATCTCAGGGTCATCAAGATAATTCTTCCGAATGCCTGTCATTTTCCTTTTTTTTATATTTGTGTCCAATCAATCGAGAAAAAATGATTACGCAAAATGTTTAGCTTTTTGATACGCGAATTTTGTTTCCGAAAGCATTAAAAAAAAAACATACTGTGAACACTAAAAATAAACATATTATAGGTACCTACTCATCATCATCATCATCATTTCAGCCGTAGGACGTCCACTGCTGGACATAGGCCTCCCTCAAGGCTCTCCATCTGTACCGATCGCAGGTGGCCTGCATCCAGTGTGGACCCGCAGTCTTGCGCAGATCATCCGTCCATCTGGTCGGTGGACGTCCTACGCTGCGCTTGCCGATCCGTGGTCTCCACTCGAGAACTTTTCGGCCCCAGCGGCCATCTGTTCTGCTGGCTATATGACCTGCCCATTGCCACTTCAACGAGCTTATCCGCTTGGCTATGTCGGTGACCCTGGTTTCTCTGCGTATGTCCTCATTTCTGATTCGACCCCTAGAGAAATCCCGAGCATAGCCCGCTCCATGGCTAAGGTACCTACTAATACATTCCAAAAGCATAAACATGAAGCAGACTACATCCGGAAACAAACATTGATTATCACCATTGAATATATCATGCCAATGATGAGTTCTATGTATTTCCCGATCTATAATAATCCGTATGAGAATCAGGCCAGTCTGCATTGGAGTTGCGTTGTCCCTGTGGACGCAGCCTAACTAAGTAATTCCCATTGTGGACTGGTGAACTAGAAATAACTCACTACATCTATCTGATTGATTGGATTGCTTTAGAAAATAAGACAATAAATTGTAGTTTATATAGGCAAAATCCTTCTCACGATTTGTCGCGTCATGTACGAGGTCATAGCTGAGCTGGATATCAATAAGATGAGCGCAGAACGGAGAGATAGCAATGCTGTTAGATATAAGACTAAGAAGATATCATCGCAATATAACTGCTCCGGGAATGCTAGTTAATAAATAAATGATTGGCACTCTTCACTTCAGCTGATTGCTGCCGTAACTGGGTTATATTTAATGCAAATGGCTCCCTTTCACTAATGTACTAGAGAATAGCGATGTGAAGGATCCTTCATTAAAGATGAAAATGTAAAGACACCTTTGATGTACGGTGCCGTCCTAAACTACATAGAATATATTAAGGTCTTAGAATATGTGATAACGTTAGTAGTATTAATACGAAAGCTATAAGTAATTAGGTATTTTTAACCGCATTTACAAAATTATTGAAAATTTAGCCACAGTTACAATTAAATTCGTTTAAATTAGCCAAAAACAAAAGTCAAAAATGTGCACATAATCCTGGTGCATTCGGATCACAAGTGGTCTAAGCAGCTCTTCTACCAACCAACCTACGTAACTTTTTAATATTTACCGATCATACTATGTAATTTACTTGATCATGACAATGGGTTGCCTGGAAGAAATCGCTTTAAGTGATAAGGCCGCCCATTGCAATCAATGTAGTAATTATAAATTGTAATCACCTATATTAAGTCTATTGATTGCAATAAAGAGTATTTCTATTCTATTCTATTCTTAAAAATATACAGGCTCTTTCCGTCAAGAGGGTACCGAGGCGAACAATAATGCCCGTTTCCAGTTAATGCTCTAATGGTTACCTCAATGCTGAATCAAGGGATGTTTAATGGAAAAACGGTTGCTTTCTGTAGGAACTTTCTAAAAGTTTTTTTTTTCGAATAAGTTTGTAAAGTAAAATTTTGATGTAGAGGATTTTTATTTATCAAACGTAGCGTTTATTAATGTGTAAAAGTTTACAACTGAGAATTCAGCAGTACCTTTGTTGGTATTTAGGAGAAAAAATAACTTTGACCACACGTCAATCACGTCCGTTCAGGGCAAGGTTTAATAATGCGAACCAACGAACTTTTGTGCCTGCGCAGTACGTGGAAGAGATAGAGTAGCCAAGCAGAGGTTCGCCGGCTGATATAAACATCGCATTAAAAGAAACAACTTGATTGAAACATAAATTCTGCTTATGAATTTATTGACTTACCCACTTTTTTATAGCAAAAAACAAAACAGAATTTGTGTATTAATTATTACTTAGTACAAATAAGCAAGCAAGGGCCACCTAGCCAAACTATAATGACTCGTGGAAACAGGTTGAATGTCGCTATCTATTCTCAGTTATCTGAAGGCGTGTTCGCACTTCAACGACTCTTTCACCTGTCACCTGGAGCAATCACGGAATGAGTAGGCGGGTGTTCCTGTCAGATTGCGCCTCGCTTAGAACCCAAGTAACAATTACCTAGGTACTTGAACTTTAACCTGTCACCTGGAGCAATCACGGAATGAGTAGGCGGGTGTTCCTGTCAGATTGCGCCTCGCTTAGAACCCAAGTAACAATTACCTAGGTACTTGAACTTGGAGGGTGAAGGTAAGAAGTCAGGTGTCAAATAAACGGGAACAGGAAGCGATTCCGCTGAGTAGCTCGGCGACATTTCGCTTCAAGTCGAGCAACCGTTCCCAAGCGTGTTGTTGTCTGCCTGTAAATCTTTGAATGAACGCTTGGCTAAACGCGGATCTCAGATGATAAAAAAATCAATATATATAAAACTCTTCCGTTACTGACTGACTGACTGACAGACAACGCAGAGCCAAAACTACTGGGCGTAGCGGGCTGAATTTTTGCATGTAGGTTCCTTAGGGAGTATAGGTGAGCATTAAGAAAGGATTTCCCGAAATTTCCATGGGAACGGGAAAAACCTGGATTTTTGTGTTTATGAGAAATCTACGAGAGTGAAACCGCGGGGCAGCCTCTAGTGTTAGTATGAGATTGTGTTATCATAGGATTGATACTTACTGTATGCTAGTGATTAATAATCTGTAGTATTTAATAATTAGTAAGTATACTTATTAACCGATGAAAACAAAAGGAGGAGGTTCTCCATTATTCGTCGCGTATATTTTTTTAACGTAACATTTCAGTACCTAACCTACACGTAGCAGGTAGCACGAGACCATTTACATAATTTCTATCGATGCCTTTGGTACTCCAGAGGCTTTGCTAAGGTTGATTCATACCGCGAACGTGTGCCGCTCCTAGATTCTAACTTAGAGCCTCTAAGGGAATGTTTGTCTATGGATAACTTTAACAACATTAATTTTGTAAACAACTCATAATGTGTGCTACTAATAATTTTTGTTAATTGTGCAAATAAAGGTTACTTCAGATTGACATAGTCTTTTATTAAATGAAAATAATCAGAAAAAAATCAGAAAAATGTATTCGTTATCACAGGTGGTTTGTACAGATATTAGTGTATTGGTAGTAGTATCACTGCGATAGACCTTAAATGAACCAATGTTTAATATTATGATACCCGATAATGGCGTAAATACTATTTTGTGTTAAATTAAATTTGTAAGAGCTAACTTTTTAGAATATTTGTGTAAATAATTTAGTTTATATTCACTTAACTGGTCGTTAATGTAGACTATTCAAAGTCTGCATAGAATCACTCACAGTTTACTAGGTACTTTTAATAAGTGTAATGAATGTTTATTAATTATATTTTATATATATTATTTTTCCCTACTCTCATTGTCCTAATGCTATTATAGACTGAACATAGTCTGTTAGTAGTTGATATTATTTTAAACACACGCCTAGGATTAATTTCACACTAGTTTAAGAACTGATGTGTAAAATTATTTATATTGAATAAAGAACTTTGAAAACAAACAAAACTGCGATAGACCTATATTATTAGGTATACAAATATTATAACTTATAACTAGTAAAAATTAATTTTAGCCCTAGTTAAAAACTAAATAATAAGTTTATGACAAGATAAACCAGAAATCAAATATTCGGAATGAAATTGGGTCAAACATAGGTATTATGTGACGAATAGTTGGTGAACTTCAATATTAATACAAACGTAGGTGCTCTTAACTGGTTTACTCCTACATTGGTTACTCCAGGGAAAATTGCTACTGAGGCAAGAATATATAGAAAAATACTAATTTTTTCCTGTAAGCCAATATAAAAACCCTTCCCTTTAAATTAATTACTAAGACGAACAAAATGAACGAATTATCAAAACTGTTTTCATAATAAATTTGACGCCTATTAATACAAAAATATATAACATCCAATACATGGGATGGGTAGAACCAAGTGTGTTGAAAGGAAACCACAGGCAAAGCGCACTCCCACATAGTGTAATAATAAGTTAAAAGGCTAGATTTATACGTCCAATCTCGACTAGTTCCCGGCGCAGTCACTCGACGTAATGGGGTAATAACTACGCTCGAATGTGGCAATTTGTACTAGTATTTTTTAACGAAAATATTTTATCTTTTATCCTTGAAAAAAGTTTTCCTCCGTCCTTGAGACATCGGAAAAAAAAAATTATGATCTTTTATTACTTTGTATACCTAGATATAGATACGGTGGCATTAGTTATTGCACTGTTTTCTTATACTTTATAGTTTTCCATGCCTAGGAAGCTCGCATTTCTATCGGTGCCAGCTTGGAGCTACGATTATTTCAATTAGGAGCAGCGGATCACGATATAATATTATGCACGGCTCGCGAACTTGCTGCGGCTCGAGTCGGAAATAGTAAATTTCTCTATATTAACTGGGAGGGTGCTAAGACAAGTATTCTAATGAGAATGCAAATGTTAGCGCAGTGCAGGCTGTCAGGCTGCGTCGACATTGCTTTTTGCCGGCTGTTTGGCTTAACTGCAACTAAGTAATTTCGCCAGTTTTTATAAACAGTAAGGGATGCAGACACAAAAACATGTTGGCCACCATGAGCTCCTTCTAAATTCTTGTATCTAATCTATCTTTTCGGGATTTAAAGATTAAAAAAAAACTGATAACTTATTGTTAATAAAAACTTTAAGCACAAGACTACCTAGCAAATATATATCATCCTCTAAACAATTCATTGTTATTTCTATTACCATTACGGAGCGTGGTTATAAGATGTACAGACCGACTGAACAATGGACGGAGGAATGTAAGTTTTTTTTTGTTGAACTCTAATCCACACTTCTATACTATGTATTATAAATGCAAGAACCACTCTTTGTGTTTCGCTTTTACGCCAAAATGACTGAACCTGTTTTAATGAAGTTTAGTACAGAGAAAGTCTGGGAAAGAATACGAAGGGCTTCTTTTTATCTCGAAAATCCCATGGGAACAATAATTGGGATTTTGCGGTTTGAAGGAAAATTAAGCTGGCGAAGCTGACGGGCTTATATAGCTAATAATAGTTTATTAAAAAAATGGAAATTAAATATTTTTGTAAGCTGTAGATTTTGTAAGTTTAGCACCAAGGACCGAATCGAGCTCCTGTGCTATATATGCTACGACTATTTACGTAACAACTTCGCTACGCGGGGCGTAGCAGTTCGCGTAGCATTACTCTTGGCGTAGCGGTCGCGCTTCAACAGCAATCAAAAAATTTGAGCATTGAATATTTGTATTCTGTGTGATCGCGAACAGGTGCTGAGACAATTAAATTTCATCCAAAAACCCAGCCCGCTTCTGTCTGCGATTACGATTCACAAACACAGTTATTAACCCTCGGGCGTGTTGAGATTTGGCACTTTTAGCTGTTAATTTGAATCATGTTAGGGAAAAAGTACCCACTTGTTTTTGTTTGCATTTTAATGAGGTATCTCGAGTTATAGGGGTTGAAAGGTTGTTTTCCTACTAAAAAGTAATAAATTGTTCTGATAATTTTTCAGAGGTAAGCATAACAAGCTTATTCAACCATAGGCTCATAAAGTTTCAAAAATAAACTAAAAGTCCTTTACAACATATTATTTCGAGTTTCCTAGTCAACAAAAAGGTAACCAGGAAGAGGATTAAAGCGGTCTGAAAATCATTGTTGCGCGCTAAATTAACCCTGTACGTAATTTATGTAGACAAAACTTTGAGCGTTCACCGTGAATAGAGCTATTGTTTCCGGGCGTTCGCAGACGACAGCACCGGCCGGTGTTAACGAAAGATATAACACAAGTTTAGTTTGAAAATACCTTACTACGGTTCCTCTTCGCCAATATCTTTATACAACGTGCTAAAAAAAGGAAATTTTAAGTAAAAAAATATCTCAGTATATAAACCAAAATTACATGTTCTATAGGTTTTTAGTTTGTAGAAAATTTCTGTGTCTGTTTTCCCCTCTTATTGGACAACCTTTTTTGATTTTCTCATTTTGCGTTTATTAAGGTGCGTACAGACTATGTGACGTGTTATATAACTGGTATAATATAACACCGCCCCACTATGGATCTTTGATAGTGTCACTAATAGTATGTATATGTGACTGATACATAATAAGAGGCATTATTACACGAGTGTTATGAAACGAGCCTCGTGTGTTAATGCCTCCATTTATGTACCAGTCACATAAATAACTATTACCTAATAGCTAAAAAAAAACTAATCCGTATTCAACAATCATTAGATAAACAAATTATATTAGGGACCATGTACGTACTAGTTCCTATTGATAAAATAACACCTTGTGCATCCATAGAGCTGCCACAAGCTGACATCCCTTTGATTCTGCGAGTAATAAAAGAAGAGAAACCCTGGAAAGTGTGCGATAGCGTCGGAAATAGTTTTGGAAGTATCGCGTCTTTACGTTTACTTCGTCAGTAGGACAGTTACACATTGTTTATTTTCTAAAATTGTAGTTTATTCTTTTTTAATAAAATATATACCAATATTATAAAGAGGAAAGATTTGTTGGTTTGTTTGTAACGAATAGGCTCCGGAAATACTAAACCGATTTGATAAATTATTTCACTGGTAGGAAGCTACACTATCCCCGAGTGACATAGGCTATATTAGATTTTCAAAAAATTAGGGATCCTTACTTAAACTCAAATAATGTAACCCAAGGTGTAATATTTTTTCCGTTGTTTACATACTTTGACAGATGGTTTGTTGTTGTCGTTTGTTTTTTTATTCGCCCATTCTGGGCAGTCAAAAAACATAGTCTATAGAGCCAAGTCTTTAGAAGTATCTATATTCTATGGCGTAACGAAGTAAGCCGGGATAGCTCGTTTTTAATAAAATGTTTTATAACAAGTCCCATACAAAAAAAACACGTTTTGAATCATACACTGTTTTTGTTAACAACAGCCCGATTAATATACAAAATATCTTAGGACTCTGATTCTGACCGAATTTGTATAAAACTTTTTATCAAAAAATAAAACCGCCGAAAAAAAAACTGAAAAGCATAAAATAATAATCGAATTACTAAGTTCTTAAAGTAATGTAGGATATACCAAGTAATTTTAAGTCGGCGCGCCACACAAGCAAATTCCTTAATTACGTAAAGATTGATGCGCGGCAGCGCACGAATTTTGGTTATTTCTTTAAATTTAAGGTACCTAATTTAGTGATCTTTGTACGAGGAATCTGTGGCGCCGACTCAAAATTACTTGGTATATCCTACATTACTTTAAGAACTTAGTAATTCGATTATTATTTTATGCTTTTCAGTTTTTTTTTCGGCGGTTTTATTTTTTGATAAAAAGTTTTATTTTATGCTTTTCAGTTATTTTAGGGTTTTTTTATTTCTTCTCCCACAAGGTGTTCAGTGGTCTCACCGCATAAGGTGATCAGACGACATGGTTTACAGGGACGACAAGATGTATGAAGGTATGGCGATTTGTGGGGAAGGCCTATGTCCAGCAGTGGACGTCTTTCGGCTGATTTTATTTCATTTCAAAAGATATTGTAAGTAGGTATCAAAAGTTATAATGTAACACGGAAATGCAACCTGTGAGTTGATAAATCGACCCGCCGACTAAAAAGTCACCCCTATTTTCCCACCCTTAGGGTGGGAATTTTATTTCCAAATTTTTATGGGACCCACTTCAAGGTATGCCCTGTCGATTAAAAAAAGAATTATCAAAATTGGACTACTCTGTAAAAAGTTATGCGTGATCATACATTAAAAAAAAAAAAAAAAAAAATATACGTGTCGAATTGAGTACCTCCTCCTTTTTTTTTCGTCGGTCAAAAATGCAAACAAAACTCGCAACGCAGGCATTGTCGCCCTATGGACATGGTGGTGCTTCCAAAACAGTATAGAATGGGCTTTTCAGAACACATTGGACAAATTGTCACACATATTCATGGACGGTTAGGTAACCGGCCCGCAAAGTTGTGCACTTACTAAAGTCGCAAGGTAAAAACTTTTTGCATGGTTGGAATATTCTGAAGTTGAAGACTCCGTCGCCGAATTAAGCTCTGGCTCTTGAGAATTGGTTAGTAATTGACTGAACTCTTGTGTAAGATTATCATATATTTAGATTATTAGTTTGAATGTAATAAAAAAACACATTAAAAATATGTTTTCGTTCGAGATAATTTTGTTATACCTACCCTAATATATCAACATACTTAAAGACAGATTATGTAGGTATCAAAAGGCTTATACATAATATGATTAGACTTCTAATCCGTCCCAGTTATGTCTGAGCACGGCCCATGGTTATAACTAATTAATATGCGAATAAGTAGCAGCGCAAGGCTTTGTTCGTTTAAATGTAAGTTTACCTAGGCGGGCAGCATTCCTCCCACGTGGAGTCGATCCATCCTGAGGCTACCTGCTCTGTGGGTTCCTTTGTCTCCCCTCCATGCCTGCGTGTTTCACGATATTGGATCGACAATTTGTTTGGCTCGGGTAATGGCAGCGATCTGTATCTTTTATGAGATATATCATTTGAATATCGGTTTCTATCAGGCTCTCTATATATGTATAAATTACCATAATAACCTCTTTACGTGACGAATACTTTATATGAAAAAGCAAAATGTGTACACATACTTACTTAGTAAATAAATAAATAACGCATCATACTCAGAGCTCCTAATTAGGTAGAACATTTAAATAGAAAGAATAAAAAAGATTATTTCTAAACATTGATAAGCTATGATAACAATAGAAGAATAACATGAAGGTAGGGTGCCCGAAACACATATAAAAACAATATACCCAATCCATGAATTATATATATCGATTACCATCTTAGCTATTTTCGTCTCGGAATCAAACCCGGACCTGCGGAGTCGCAGTCAACATGAGCTGCTACCGACTGAACCATGGAGGTTGTCTTATTAGATGCACTCAGAATAAGTTAAATTATTTAATGTTCTTTTTCAAAATTGTATACTTAAATCCAACCACAAAATTAGTACCTACGTATGTCTCTTTTCACCTCCTGAAGAAATTAAATTTTGAAATTGCATGTAAATGTAGGTACATAACATTTCTGACAGTCAGAAGGAAGAGCTTTACATATTTTTAACCCCCGAACGAAAATTCAGAGAGGGGTGTTATAATATTGATAATGTTTCGACAAAAAGTAACGGGCCCAGGTTTTATTACGTAAATAATAAAATGTGTGTCCACAAAAATCTGGAACGTCCAGCCGGTATAGTAACGACGAACTTCCGGCGGAAGCTACGGGCATTAAGCATTAACACACAAACACATTTCCTTCTGAAATGGCACGTTCGGCGGACGTAATGCGCCTCCGGCCGCCGCATTGTCCACTACACTGAACATAACTGGTATTTTCTCTCTTTTGCCTTAAACGTTAATCAACATACCGAATAATCAAGTAAACCAATTTATAGATATAAAAATGTAGCCACGCACGTTCATTGGTAATTTTAAAAGTAGACATTGTTTGGTACAGTGGTAGTATAGGACGGCGTAACACTTCCGGTTTTTCTGCATTGCAAAATAGCTCTTGTACTTTGGTAATACAGTCTAGGGCACACGGGAGCATCGACAAATCGTTACGCAGTCCTAGACCGCCACTGTATTAAGTATTAAGACTGCTCCGTCTCAGTTAGCAGTTATGTGGACTGAGACGCGGGTGCATCGGCTTCGTTTTCCTGCGAGGGCGAACATTGTTATGATGAATATCGATGTTTGTTTCCAGGTCTGAGTGAATTGTTCGTCTCTATGTATGTTTCGGGCTCCCTAGATACAGGTTCTTCCTAGTTAGGGGCTATGACGGTGATGCGTTATTTATTTAAGTATTTTGTGAGCGAGGCTGCGGCCTTACGAATACTTAGTAGGTGTCTTATTGTTTCTTCTATAGCAGTCGCAGTCACGTTTTCTTCCAGACGACATGACAGCGACACCTGAGCGTGACCCTCGTCAATAACCTCCATCTATCACGACCTCCAACACATTACTGTAATTTGACCTGCTTGTCATGTATCGATGGCCGGTCAGCCGTTCACCAGTCCACACGACCCTTAGTGTGGGAAATAATCATTATTAAAAAATAAATCAGGAAGGAAGCTATCTAGAATTATCTTACGTTGCCAATATTTTTTTTTTTTCCTAAGTTTGTCCTTTCAATTTCTTTTGTTCAATTAGTATAAATAAAACAAGATATTAAAATTTTTTAAAATGACGCAAGGCGTTCGTTGTCAGATTAAGAACTGCTTTAAAATAGTTAATTTGGGCTCCCACCAGCGCAAATCAGAAAATTTAATCAAAACTCAAAACTTCTGATTGGTCGTTTAGATAATAGAAGGTACCGTAGAACGGCCCCCTTAGATTACAAAATTGTCATTACTGTAATAAAATCCCTACGCGATGACAATTATTTCCCAACCAACCGCCTGATGCGTTGATGCTGAAGGGTTTCAATTATAATCATTTCATGAAGCAACGTAATATTTTTTATACTTATAGTAACAACATACAAAATATATAAGCAAATAGTTACTGTACTACCCAAACCTAACTTAATCACTTGTTGTGATCACTAAAATCGAACAATATATGAACACAGTAGTATGATACTATTTGTGCCTTTGTTTTGCTTTTTAACACTGATTAAATAAAATTTGGTAAGTGGTCCTAATTGTACTTATTAGTTAAAAATACATGTAAGTTTAGTGAATAGCATTATGTATTTAGAAGTACATGATCTCTGCAAGGGAAGAATATCATATTATAAAAACAGTTCATATTTATGTCATCAAAGCCTTCCTGCGAATATTGGCCCTGCCTCGCCACTCTAAATGAACGCGCTCCAAATGAGTAAAGAACTGTCAGATGCAAATGGCACTTTTTCAAAGAGACGGTTTTAAGGTCTGATTTACAACTTGGGCTGGAAAGTACTTATGTAAATTACAAGAGGAAATCCTATTGACCCAGTTTAAAATTAGAACTCTAGCTAATGGAAAACAGACACAACGATATAACCTCGGCTCTACAAAATTTAGAGGTGTCGAACTAAATCAATCCCTTTTGTAGTGCTAAAACCATTTAACACTGATTTATTTGCAATCAAATTCAATTTATAGGAGCCCAGCAAACAGTTTAGGGACGACCTTTTATTTAGCCCTTTAGTGGGTACCATTTGGAAATAACGATCCTTCCATTTGGCTAATTCGGCAAGGGAAACCACGGGCTGTAAATCGCGGCGAGTGTTCGCGTTAATCACGGGGCTCTGAGCTCATACCCCGCGTACCCCGCGGGAGCGGGCCAGCGTGGACGTCAATTTTTACAAAGGCCCATGTGAATATCATATACATTTTTGTTACCGGTGAGCCACATCTATATTTTCCATTGAGGAAAATGAAACAAAACACACCCCTCAACAATGAAAACGGTGCAAGTTATGAGGCAAATAAAAAGTTATGGTACAGACAAAACGTATACTAGCACAGGAACTGGTGATCAATCAGAAAGTTTTAACAATATTGAATGTCTATGTTTGTTTTCCTGTTAGAAGTTTCATAGCTACTGATTTTTATTTTTGATAAATTTCATTAAATATCTCCATATGTCGTTATTATTCTTCATATTTGATCTTCTAAAGCTGCCGGATTCGAAAAGTCTTAGGCTTTGGAACGGTTTGACGGTGTTGGGATGCAGTTCTGGTTCATCAAAGAGTTTGAGCGACTTGACAGCCGCCATCTGCGACATGAAGAGGAGGCCCGAGGGGTTCTTGTAGCACTTACTAAGGGGTTGAATTGTCACGTCTGGAAGCGCACATTATTGAGTAATTATTCAAACTGCAAACTACCTAAATTCTAAAAGCTAAATATGCAAAATAATATAATAAATTTTATAATACTAAATTAAATTTACCTTATTTCTGAACTATGAAAAACGAGCAGTAGGTATTTGCAACGCAAACTATAATTCGCATACTTACTAAAATCACTAATACAAAGCATACTTACTTACACCAACAGCGCAAGAGAATAAATCAATGTGGCAGTGGTTGATCATTGGTCTCAAATCATACCACTTCGCGCTCTTCCAGATCTTCGCACAGGCCGGGGCGTACGTGTCCACACAGTGGGTGGGGCAGGAGTGGTTGCAGGCCTGGTGAGCGCCGACGACACTGTAGTCTGCCACGCGACGAGACTTGTCGGATCCTCTTTTTATGTTGCATGCAATGTTAGATACTTGCCGAATTACTAAAAAACAGAACAATAAGCGGGTAGGGCTAGAACTCTTTAGGAATTGGGACGATCCAATGAACACAAGTTAACTACATACTCGTATTATTTATTTGGAAACTAATAATGAAGAAGTAATAAATGTGTTCATAAGTATGAAAAAGCTTTTTTATTAATTATACCTATTCGCGGATGGGTGGCACACTCAGCTCTTCGCAGATGACATATATTGTGGTAGACTTCAACTTGAGCTAATCCACTGGTTGTCTTCATGCCACACACAGGGTCGTAGAAATTTGAACAACGGATGTTATGGCAGAATTCTGATTTAACTTGTATTTGTAACGCTGAAAATAAAAATAAGTCTCAACCATGAATACATAAAAAAATTAGAACCAAATGCCTTCCAACTGGAATACCAAGTTCGTCCAAAGAAACGAAAAAAATCTCCTAACTTCCATTTTCTTAATACTTTGAAAAAGTTTCTGTGAGGAATATGGAGAAGAGAAAAATGTTTTTAGTACTTACCCACTTACTTTTGGTAAATGGTTTTGGAAGAAAGTTTGGGTCAGCATAAATCTCCAAAATATTAAATTGACAATAAAGAGTGACGACCCACCCACGTTTTCATAAGTTTCAGTTCTTGCTGTCTTAACTTTATACCTTCATGTATGTTAAATATGGACAAATGTGGGACAAGCGTTTATATTAACGGCTTATATTTGGTAATACATAATAAAAAGTAAAACTATACAATGTCATAGTATGTATATCGCGACAGCCCTAGTTTATAACAAGTGTCAGTCACGTCAAGTGTGTGCCTGTAACTTTAAATTAACGTTTTCTTGACTTTAAAAAATTCTTATTAAACTTAATATTTGCGTATTAGTATTTATTAGTTAAGTGTAAATTAATAAAAATACTTAAAATAAGATAGAAATTCATTATGTACCTAAGTTAATTAACACAGTCCTGGCTGATCCTAATGTACTTAAGCTGTATAAAAGCTGCATAATGACTCTGGCTGTTTAAGCCAATTTTATTGCTTCGAGGCTAAATAAAACAAGAGAATTGTTTTACTTAATGGCTGAAAAAACTTAAATGGCCATGAGCACGAGGAAAATATGCTTAGTAACAAACTCAGAGAACCCTGCGATCGAGCGAATCAATGTAGATTTTTGTTTTTACTATGTTATTGATTAAACGGAAACTTTTATTTAACGTATTATGTAGTTTATTCAAGTTTTAAATCAAACTCACCAATAAGTATAGACAAACCAAAATAATGTCGATGGAACATAATAAGAACAGCTAGCTAGATTTAGGTATCTTTCTTACTCTAAAATGGGTACCTTTATCAAGCTGACTTTCATTGCTATAATAATTCACGCCTGCGCGAACAGCAATAACTTTTTAACGTCTAACGAAAATAGCAAGATTTATAATCCGAATTTAATTAAAATATTCGAGTAACGTTAGTAGCTCAAGCTGTGGGTACACAGCATTTTCTGAATTTAAGGTTAATTCTTTATTTCTGTTTTTCTAGACTTTTTATCATCTTATCCGAGAGGAGTCCAGTACTGACTGGACACGGGCGCAACATGGACAATCATTGTGGAGAGGGGCGGACGTTGCCATTGGCAGAAAGTTTGGTGTATAGTATGGATTTTGGCACTCAAGTTATGAAATTTTCACAGCTATGTCGGCAGTTTTATATGTAGATCCGTAATATATAAGAAGATTATTGAACTGAATTTTGTTTCTTTTGCAAATGAAATTCCGTAGTAACCGTAATAATAAAGTAAGTAGGTTATATTTAATTAAGAATGAGAAAATTTGTTCTAAATTATTCGTGTGTGTATTTATGTACTATTTAGTACAGTAGTAAAGCCGTTTGAAACGGTCTGATTTATGGCTGGCCGTTAATATGGAGGCAGAGCATTAGTGGCGAGGGCCGACTGATTGCCAGCCTACGGTCGGTCGTCCTGAAGCGCTGCACTGATCAATTTGTGTTAGTCTGTTTGGGATGATTTCTGTGTCGCATACAGCCCGTTTTATAGGCAAAATAAGACACACAAACTGAACAGAAAAGCATAAAAGGATTTCTCTACATGATTTTTTCTTCTTTGAATATGTTTCAAGCACCCTAAGTACAGGTAACTATTAAGAGCCAGTTTACAGCGATGCTATCGCCATTCGCGAAAAAAATTTATATCTTCTAAACTAAGGCAAATATTAAAAATGTGGCACAGTATGACACTAGATAATCTTGCTTAGTATTTTTTGAGCACAGTAAAGTGAACAGAACAATATTATAAAGAGATTGTTGCTAAAAGTGGCCAATTTTAGCAACACGTTGTAGCTTTCTTTGGTCATAACTTTTAAAGCCATACAACAGTGCCCTAAAAATACTAGGCTTTATTATCTAGTGTCATACTGTGCCACATTATTGATATTTGCCTTAGTTTAGAAGATATAATTTTTTTGCGAATAGCGCTAGCTTGCGGTAAACTGGCTCTTAAATTATCTGTGTCTGTGGTACAGGTTCTTCCTAGTTAGGAGCTCTTGATTGTGATACATTATTTAATTAGTAGAAATCCTAAAAAATATTTTAATGCCGTAAAGTTAAGATTTTAATAAAGTAGAAAATATTAATCATTATATGAGAAAACCAATATCCCATCCTACATCGTACGTAACCGAAAGTAAGCATATCCATAGGTATAGTAGTTGCATGAATAATTTTCTACTTAATTAATCAATATGAAGAGAAAGGTACCGTTCTCGTGGTTATTTTACTGAGAAGTAGAAACCAACGAGTTCATTATTTATAGATGACAGAAATGAGGATGTCCTGCTGTCTGCCACCAGCCCGGGCGCGGCCGCCCCAGCTTGGGGACTTGTTAATATTGCACTGGAAACTGTGATATTCTGATTTCATATTTTCTCGCGGAACGAAGATGTTTGAGCAATTAAATTATTATTTATCTTTGAGCTCTATCCTTTTTAATTTCGGCAGCCTGCTAGTTCCACTACTACTTAGAATTGTACACAGAACTTTAATACATCGCCAGTGAGTTGCGCGACGGAAGCCACGCACACCTAAATGACGACGCCTATTTAGCAGGCTAGAGTCTCGTTCGTTACCGGAATTAACCAGACAAATCGCTCCACCAACTTAGAACAGCCTTGCACTAACTACCACCGAATCAAGAAAGAGCTGTTAATCTGTCTACATTTCCGGTGTCCTATGGGATTGATTAACGGCTTATAGTTCTATAGGTTTGAGTACCTACCTACCAAATGTGATTGAACTGAGTTCGTTTGATCTTCAACTTCAGTGAGGAATATTGGATACTGGAATTCATATCGAAAAATCATTCAAATAGAAATGTTATTTTTGTTTTATTCATATTAAACATTACTGTGTGTATTCCGAAAATATAAGATGCCGCATTAAAATGTATGTTTTAAGGTACTCTATGTAAAATTATATAGGGATAATAAATTATACAAAAAAACTTCAAACTTTAAGTAGCTCTGTTATACATAGTGTAGAGTAAAGCGAAATAAGAGTAGGCTGTCGTCAAAATCTGAAAAGGAATTTTAATTATTTAATTGCTTCGTATTAGGTATTTTTATTGTACCTATCATTCAATAACAGCTTATCATATAGGATTGAAATAACATTAATAAATATATAATAATATAAATTTAAATAGTCGGCAAGGCATTTTGTTTCTTTCAAGCTTCTTTCTTTCCTGAACACCACTGATATATCAGAAACAAAAAGTTATAATGGTCTAGGAAAGGTTGAAGTAACTTACCGAAGCGTATGTTCCCATCGTTATGTTGCTGAATTTCATAGCAGTGTAATAAAGCGGCTTATGGGCACTGTTTGAAATTTAAGTTTAGTAAAATTATATTTTAATCGCATGAACTGAATATATATTTTGATTTTAACTTACCGTACGATTAAAAATAAAAGAGCTCTTCTGCATTTCGTATTAGTTTGGTACCAACCACTGTTATAAACAGCATCGGCTATTCCAACACTCTGAAACAAAATAAAGCAAATCTTTTCAAAAATGTACCGTACCTAGTAAACTAGTTTAAGTTTGAACACAACCCTTAAAAACTTTTGTCGTGGTAGCACGATCTTCATGATAATAAAAAGAGAGAATATATAAAAATATACAAGATGGTTTTCACTGCAGTATATATTTCAACAATATATTTAAAAAAATAAGGCATAAAGAATAAAAGATATAGGCTTTCCCAGTTTCAATTCATACACTACTCTAGCACGTTGGCGCTAAAATCTTGAAAAAAAAGTCCTATCTCACGCTCTTGCTATATTTATATATGCTTGCCCTCTGACACCTTGTTTCTAGCACTCTCATGCTGAGGAAGCATGAAGGGTTAGCGGCTTTCAGTGTAGGTTATTAAAATTAATGTTATTCCATTATGACGACATAAGAATAAGCCAACAAATTTTTAAGCCTATGTTGTAAGTCAGTAGAAGTAAAGAGATATTTTAATATTCATGTTTTAAGTATTGATGTGTTTGTGTTTCGACTATTCTGTTATTGAATACCGTAGCGACGGGCAGGGATTGTAGCTGGAATATATTCTACATGTCTATTCTAATTGTAGCATACTCAAACGTCCCCTGGCAACAACTTATTGTGTGAAGGCTATTATGAGATCCTAACAGGTACGAATACAGCCGTTGGGTGTAACTTCTGACTATATCTGGGACAAGACTACCTACTTATATAAAATTAAAATTAATAAAAATCGAACATAGGCCTATGTTTTGATCTTGAAGCGTTGAACGACGCGGGCACCGCCGCCGCGCCGCAGGGCCCGCAGTGCTCGCGTCGGCACCCGCCAATGCTTCTCCGTTAACGAACTCATACATTGCTAAACGTTTGATTTAATTGCAGCGCGCCCCGCACGACGCCCCGCGTGACCCTAAATGCGTCCTTAACCGTTTAGGATTTATTTTTTAATGTATGATCACGCACAACTTTTTACAGAGTACTTAGTCCAATTTTGAAAATTATTTTTTTAATCGACAGGGCATACCCTGAAGTGGGTCCCATAAAATTTTTGAAATAAAATTCTCACTTAAATTACTTGGGATATACCCTACATTACTTTAAGAACTTAGTAATTCGATTATTATTTTATGCTTTTCAGTTTTTTTTTCGGCGGTTTTATTTTTTGATAAAAAGTTATTTGTGTACACTATACCTATAGGTATATAGATAAAATTTAATAAAGACTTTATATTAACGGTACAAATTAAAAAAAATATGAGGTTAAATAAATGTAGTTTTATGTAAGTATGTTTGATTGTTCTTAATTTATCTATACATATTATTATTTCTTGGTAACAAATGTTTAACATAATGTATTCTAATAATATATTATGTAAATGTTACGTACCGATGTGCAAATATCGTCGGCGTACCAGCACAGAATGCCCATCTGCCCGACCGCCGAGCCCAGGAACAACTTGTTGCTGACGTCATGCCACGGTTCTAGGAGCTATTATAAAATAAAAAAATATGCATATATAGGTCCTAAATATACAGTCGCATGTAATTACAATAAGGTTTAGCTTGATTTTATTCAAACCGCCGAATACACTTGCATTGCAACTAACGTTACTGTTAAAGATTTGTTATTTCCAACTGTAAATCAAATTTACTTAGATATTTACAAAGTTACACACTTTTTGAGTAGCAAGCATGAGTTGGCTCCAGGTGACCCGCACCGGTTCTGTGCTCTTTAGCGTAAACGGCATCAAGATCTTTCATAACATAAATCAAATTAGGACTCGTTCTACCATTAATAATCTTCTAAACTTTCTTTGACACCCTAGCACACTTCGGCTTGTCTTTGTAATCAGGATCCCAAAACACTCTTCAATAATGTTCATCAAACTTTTGGGATGGGTCTTAGGTACTTACCTAATTAACTTATAAATAGTTTAAAGGTCTCCATTAAAATGTCTTACCAACACCACAAACACAACAGCACAAATGTCGACGGAGCTGAGCAAAATGTTTATTAAATTGACGACTGAAAAAGCGCCTTCCAGGTCGTTGAAATACCTAAAAAGAAGGATAGTTTTTTTTGTTAAAAATAGAGTTAAGTAAGTATAATGTTTCATATTTACTATTTTTTTTACGAAATAATTGTATTTTTTTACAGCACAGTAAATGTTTTCCAACTGACATCAAAAGCCTTTGATGAATCTTGACAACGTTAATAATGTCATCGTAGCAATCAATAGAGCAGGCCACAGCATTAGCAGGTCCATCCCGAGCCAGTCTCCGAACCTTGAGTTGGAGTTGGCGGAGCAACATTGAGATGTGGCTCGTCATCGTCACGAATAGCAGGTCGGAACTTAGCATGAAGAAAACTGATGCTTGTCCTGGTATTGAAAATACAAAACAAGTAAGTAAATAATTATTAGGAGATATCAATGTAGAAAACATTGACTTATAGGTAGATTTGACCTACCGCTAGCCGCTTCGAAAGCATAAGCCAACTCGTGGTAGCCCGGCCGATGCTTGTCGAAGGGATACTCGACGTGCCACACGTAGCCCAGGTCCGACTCCTGCCCCCGCAGCAGGCGGTACAGGTGAAACACTATCGGCGTTAAGTAGAACAGAGACACGCTCACTTCGTTGAACATCGTGTACCCTGGGGACGGTTGTATTGCAGGAGGGTTAAAATACTCGTCTAGAGGTTGCAAACTGTTAACGACACATAAAGTGCTTTCGCTGTGCTGGTGTTAAAAGTGCCGACATTTTATGTTATAGTAAGAAAGCTGACTATTTTAATTTTTAGGAATTCTCAAAGATTTTATGGTAAAACTTTTAATTTTATTAGAATTTAAATTTTTAGTCACGCTACTATTGCGTATCGGCTGGCCTCATTTAAAAAAATATGGAATTTGAATGCCAATAACAAATAGTCAGGCATGAATAGCAAAGAAATAAATATACATATAACGACGACATACAAAACTGAAAGAAGCGCAGGGTAGCCAGGCATTTCCGCTTGATTTCGGCGGCCTCCTCATCTTCGGTGCGCACCGGCCAGATGTCCGCGAGCTCAGCTATGAGCTGCCGGAACGCCGCCCGCTTGTACCACAGGATTACCATCTTGCCGGAACCTGAATTAGCACAATATATTTGATGGGTAAACATCAGAAATACTTATTGATAATTACTTTATTACTGCTTATGATGTAGTTACTTATGCATCCATAGCCCAAAAAGTGTAGCCCCGATATAAAATCAACAATTGACGGTGATTCTATAGTGATTAGCAGCAACACTACGTATGATAACTCTCCTAACACTAAGAGAATTAATGCAGTCGAGCAAACAGCGTAAAGTATGTAATTTCTCAAATTGTCAGAATTCTCATCTATGTAGGAGATACCGATTTTTCTCGAACAAAAATTGCTGTAATACAGCGTTTTATGAATTTCTAATTTTGCTGTAGCTCTTTGATCTTCAGACGTCATTGTGGCTCAAAGTGCTTGCTGCTACTACAACAATAAAATTAAACAACTTGAACCAGAAAGAAATATTTTTTTACGTCAAACTCCTCTATCATTATTTAAGTTTCTTGTCCCGTAGAGATTGATATATTTTTTATTAATATCAGCCAGGTAATAAGGGGTTATTCTTAATTTATTCCCCAAACTCGATAACAAAGTTTCGCTAAGTTGTAATTTGTGGAAAGCCTTCTAATTTGTCAGTCCTTTGATGGGCTTTTGATAATTCATTTGAGTTGGTAAACTCGCTTTTACATTAAAAACAGTTTTTTGTAAAAAATAACTTTCTTCAGGTTTTTAGACGGTTTGAACAGTTTAATTTGACGAGGTTTCATTATTTTCAATATCTGCTGCAAAATTTTAGTGCGCCATTTAATGGAGGCAATTCGGCCACATTGCCTATTATGTATGTAAAATGACCCCAATATGGTTGGCAGTGAAACGGCCGAGCGCGTCGTGTGAACGATTATTGAGTCATCATACATATACATAGAACAGTCACCTCACTACCAAACGCTGAATGTTTTTTTTTATCTAAGATATTTTTCACCATGTTTTTTTTGAATTTTTTTACTAAAGATTGATGAACACAAGTATAATAATAATAATAAAATATATTTCGGATAGTATCCATAGTGAGTTAGTAATTACAAAATAACTTATGAACTAGTGTTAAACTTAACCTACTACTATTTACAAATACTTACAAAAGTGCTACCGATCGGTGTGTAACTTCACCCAATGACGCAACATCGGGGAGTCCCACCGATCGGCAAACACTCTCAGGAGCCCGTTGGTGCTGGCGCGGAGACGGCGCAGGAGAGAGGCACACCGTTTCCTCATGATCGCGTGAAAGCCGTCCACGTGTGCCTCCGCAAACATTCCTGACGCACTGCACCTCCACGACAGCCCCAACAGGATCCTGAACGCGTTATTACCATACCTAACTGTAACTTGTAAATAAAATAAGACTCTCCTGTCATGTTCGACAACAAGATGCCCAGGGCCTGACGTGCCTTCGAAACCACAAGTGGTGACAACATTCGAAGTCAGAAAAGACACATTGTATGTGCCTGGGGATCGAACTTAGGACTTCCCGGAGTCTCCTCAGGATTAGGTCCGGGCCTAAGGTACTCTCATCAAACGGCCTCGAGATGGGCAACGGCACAAAGTACTGGTCCGCCGCAACTCCGGAGGCGAGCCTAACGAGGATAGCGAATGATCTGATGGACAAATAGATACTATCTTATCTAAGGTAGGGAAATCTGACCAAATGCTTAGACAACTAATAATCTTACTTTTATGTAATTTAAATCATACTTTTGAAAATTAGGCACAAACATATTTATTTAAGTAATCTAAAAACCAGTTTAATTAGCCCATTTACCTTAGCTTTTCTTCTTTTAATGTAAGTATTACACAGGCAGAACAGTCAAGTTTAGTAAAGGTAGAAAACTCATATACATAGTCATAGTAATACTTAGATTGGAATTTTTAATTTTGAAAAACAGAGCACTTTCCATTTAAAGTGAGTGAGTACCTATCTCACCATAGGCAGGACAGTTTAAATAGTGTAGACACTCAAAAATTAGTCAGGAACTATTTAATGTTAGTAGGCAGGTTGCCGTTTTTGGAAATAAATAGAAGATACTGCCGTTTCCCCCAGTTTCTGTTTCAGAACAACCACTCTCACAATGATGACTAGGAGGACTACTCAAACTCAACTTGAAAACAAGCTCAAAGAAACCTTGTTACAATTAAGAGCTACTCGCGAGGACCGAGATAAACTTCTTGATGATCGCACAGAGTTTGAACTGGAAGTCAAAGAGTTGGTTGATAAAAATACATCTCTTAAGAGTCAACTAGCACTAGGAGACATAGAGCTGGAAGACATCCGAGGGGAACGTGACCAACTTCTATTAACTCTGAATTCTTACAATCAATGTAGCGACACCTATGAGCAGACTTTAAATCACAACAAAGAGTTAATTATTCAACTAGCTGCAGCTCGGGAACAGGTAGATAGCATGAAGGCTGAACGTTTAAAGCTAGAAACTGCAAGCACAATGTCGCTGTATGCTGAGCTTATGAACCATAGTCATGACACTGAAGTGATCAACGAAGAGTCTTCTTCTGAGTCTTCCCATATATTTCTTCATGGGAGAAAACTGAAGAAATATATTAACACTAAAAGGAGACTTAGAAAATTACAAAAAATGATCAAAAAGAGCAGATCAGCCGTTACTTCAGTTCAACTTAGAAGGGAAAAGCTTGAACTCCACAAGGAACTCAATGCCCTTCAAACCGTGGTTGAAAAATACCAGCTCGACAGTGGACTACTGCAATCAGAGATTAGCAGACTTCAGCATTGTTAACTTCTTTAAGGTCAGATCATAAGGGTCTAAATGTTTTATTGTACACAGTTGAACAAGAAAAAGAAAACTCGTTAGTTTATAAGCCAATGAACCAAAGTCGTATGGAAAGATTTTATCATAGTCTTCAGATGCGCCTTGCCTTGCTGAGCTTTGAGGCAGATGATCCCAACACACTATATCAAGAGTTTTTTTCCGCGATACGGATTGAATTCGATCTTATATTTAAATTCAAAAAAGTTTGCAATAAAAATACAAATTTTAGTACTTGGGCGACGCCGGGAATTAGGAAAAGCAGAGATGCCCTGTATGAGTTATATGATAGAAAAACTTTTGATCAAGACCCTTCATTTCTTGAACATGTTAAGAATTATTCTTAATTGTTTAAGATAGTTTGCACCAAAGCTAAATCTATTAATTTAAATAATAAAATTAGAAATTCGAAAAATAAAAGTAAAACTGTCTGGCGTATTATTAATAAAGAAACTGGTAAACCTAACGGTAAGGAAAGCATTCAAGCTTTAAACTTAAATGGTAAAGTCGTAACAGATAAGTCGGAAATTGCGAATGAATTCGAATCATTCTTTGCTAACATCCCATTTCAAACCACTAAAGATCTTAACGCATCTGCCAGCGCCGCGGAATCTATACTTAAGGAACATGTTGACATCGCCCCGCCTCCACTCACGTTTCGCCATGTTGGACCGCAATGCATTATTAAGATATTTAAGGAACTCAATTTAAAAAAGACAGAAGACTTATGGGGGATATCAATTAAAGTACTTCAACCTGTTATAACACTAATAGCGCCTCATCTAGCATTAATCTTTAACTCTTGTATCGAAAAAGGCATTTTGCCAAATTTATTGAAGTACAGCAAAATCATTCCTATTTTTAAATCTGGAAATACCGAAAACCCCACTGATTATAGACCAATCGCGGTTCTTCCAGCCTTAAGTAAAATATTTGAAAAACTTATTCTTGCACAATTAGCGTCTCACTTCTCAGTCAATAACTTCCTACACAAAAATCAATTTGGTTTTAGGAAAGGGCGGTCTACCTTAGACGCAGGTCACAAACTCATCAGCGATGTCTATGGAGCCTGGGAGGATTCTCACGATGCTATTGGGGTTTTCTGTGACCTCTCGAAGGCTTTTGACTGCGTTGATCATGAGACTTTGCTACTTAAATTACAGCACTATGGCTTAATTGATAAATCACTTGATCTACTTGCCTCTTATCTTACTGATCGCGACCAACGAGTGGACGTGGGTGGTGCGGTGTCTGCAAGTTGTCCTATCAAGATTGGTGTACCTCAGGGATCGATATTGGGGCCTTTCCTGTTCCTAGTCTACATAAATGATCTCCCTTACATGTTAGATAAACTTACAGATGTTGTCCTCTTTGCGGACGACACCTCTTTAACATTTAAAGTTAAACGAGGTGACTCCCTCAACCTAGATATAAACAAAACATTAGTGGAGATTTCTCAATGGTTTACTTCTAATAATTTACTTTTGAACGCAAAGAAAACTAATTGCATTAAGTTTTCCTTGCCAAATGTGACTGCTTATGATACAGACATACATTTGGACAATAACAAGCTTAATCTGGTAAATCAAACTGTATTCCTTGGTATCACTCTAGATTCGAAACTTCAGTGGGGCCCCCATATCTCAAATCTTGCGGCAAGGCTCAGTTCGGCTGCGTACGCAATCTGGAAAATCAGAAAATTAACTGATGTGTCTACCGCGAGACTTGTGTATTTCAGTTACTTTCATAGCTTAATGACCTATGGCTTGCTTCTATGGGGAAGAGCTGCAGATATAAACGTCATTTTTATACTACAAAAACACGCAATTATAAACATTTATCAGCTTGAAGCTCGCGAGTCCCTCAGACAAAAATTCAAAGAAATTGATATTTTGACGCTTCCGTCCCAGTACGTCTTTGAAATTATTATGTATACTCGTAAAAACTTACATATGTTTGATAAAAAATGTGATAAAATTAAAGACCTTAGAACGCGTAGCAAAAACAAACTAAGTATTCCACAGAACAGACTAAAACGGACAAACAAATGCTTTATAGGAAACGAAGTAAGATATTATAACAAGATCCCAGAAGAGATTTTGATCCTGAATGATAATGAGTTTAAAACTCGTATCAAAAAAGGTTTGATTAAGAAAGCTTATTACAATGTTGATGATTATGAAAACGACAAAAACGCATGGAAGTAGTCTAGCTCTGCACGATATTTTCATTATTTCATGTATGTACTTTAAATCTTATTAATTTATGTTCTTTGTATTGTAAATTAAATTGTAATGTCATATAAGAACAAAAAAAAAAAGAGAGAGATAAATTGTAAAGTAGAGTTTGTTACCCCTTTCTTCTCTGCGCTGTAAAATCATTGCGAAAGGGAGTAGAATCATTTGACAGAGGAGGGCTCGTTTGGGGGCGTCTCCAGGAGACCATTGTCGTAAGGCAAGGCAAACATTTGTTTGCCTGAGCCAATTAGTGGGCACCCTGAACAACCTAGCCTCTATCAGTATAGGATACTTTACGAAATAAGGTATCAATATTAATTAGATTAGTCTAATTTACTCTCAATAAGCGATATCTTGTATCCTGTATTTTTTTACTTTACTTTACTTTACTATCTCCGGGTCCTTTGCAAAAATCTCCAAGACTGCCACCGGGGAGTTTAACGGGAACGTAGTAAAAAAATATAAATTGGTTAATTTCATATACTAATATTAAGAATTTAAGCTGCTGAATAATGTCATGTGTCGTATAGGTAGTTAAGAGGTAGTTATATGTTTCCGAATGTTTTTGTAGGAGTCTGGGCGAAGCGACGATTTGTCACTGTCGCAGTCGCAAGCGCGGTTGCGGTCGCGCCGGACGGGAGGGCTACCATCGAAGTATATTTTTAGTCAAACAAAAAGACCTGAAATCAAGTCTATGTGTATGTCCTTTAGAATATTGTACGCCATATTTCTTTGTCCATTAAAATAACATTATCAAATCAAATAATTTGTTGCATTAACGTGGTAGATACAAGGATAGTCAAAGAAAAGGTAACTAGTTTATCACAGGACCAACAATGCCTAATAAACCTTGTACGTGTCCTATTCATATTAATTCAGCTATGTTGTAAACTTTTCGAAGCAAAGTTTCTGTCATAGGTACTGAAAAAAATAAAAAAGTATCAATAACAATAAGGTGACTCATAAATAATAGCCCTACTATTCTATTTATTTTTTTACAAACCTATGTTCATCTGAAATATTGTAGAATTCTAAAGCAAACGAATTAAAAAAAAACCAGTAGTTTCGCAGCCTATTCAATGCAAACAAACAAACAATCAATCAAATCTTTTCTCGTGTAGTTAACATACTTTATATGCAATTTAGTCATTTATTTTGAATCACTCAAAACACTATTATTTTTTACTAGCTGTGCTGAAATTTATCAACCCTTCAATGTTTTCCAAAATAAATTTTAGTTGTAATGAAGTGAGTGTAATAAAACGAAAAATTTAAAGTCTACAGCCCTGAGCCAAAGTCACGTCGTCGGCGGCGACCTCTCGGCCTGACTGTCACGAGCAATCTCGCCTCGTGTCTACGCAAATCCATCAGATTTTCTGCTCGAACGGCTTCCCCTGCATTTTCAAGACTGGAAAGTTTTACAGGTTGAGGAGATTCAAGACTCTCCGTGATTCGGCGCAATGATTTTCTTTGAAATAGCCGGAAACGAGTTCCCGTTATCTATCAATGCCGATGTCCGGTTTCTTTGAAACGCCATTCGAGAACTAGTAATTGACATGGAAATATGAGAGAAGTTTTAGTACCTATCCTGTATGTGTTGTCGCCATTACAACATACTGTATGTGACCTACTTTTATTACTTTATGCCAATAAGCAAGAACTCACAGGCTGGCAATAGCTGACAATGATAGACTGGTGTTATTATGTGGGTCCGGTGTGGGAGCCTGGCTGGCATCACTGCAGGCAAAGAGAAAACGACCGGGATCGGGTTAGCGATACGTTACTGCAGATAGGCCGAGATAAAGCGGACAAATGATTCTTTTCATTTCCAGCGTTTTATTCTGAAAAGCCTTTTTTTATATAGGTACACTTACCTTTTAACAGTTTCCTCACAAGAACATATTTTTGTAGCTCAATTTAGAAAAACGCGTCATTGTTTTGCTAGGTTTTAAGGTACATATTCTGTAGTATTATAAGCAACTGAGATAAGCCCTTCAGGTTTTAAAACGATCCTTTTTTTTTTAACTATCTGATGTTTTTATCATTTCTTTTTTTAAGACCCTGTACTTTGAAGCTTCTTACCTAATTAGGTATGAGGGTCCCCCACCCTCGCAGCTGTGTCATGCGCGCGTCGAAATGCGAAATGTCGCGGCAGTTTTAAATTTTATTACTTTTCATACAAGCCGAAGTTAAATCGAGATGTTTATACCTACCGCACAATTTTTCTTTCCGATTTTCGTTTCAGCTAACAAGAATTTGCGTTTAGGTAAGGTATTTGTAATAACGAGTTTTTTTAAAACCATCTGAGAAATATAAAACAGATTTCTTAATTCTGAAAAATATAGATGTAGGATTTAGTTTAGACAAGTTATTAAAAAGTAACAAGATGTAATGAATTTCACTCTGTAGAAATAAATATCAAAGTAAACCCTTTTTGTAGTGTTTTCTCAATATAAATAAAACACCACTGGTTGTTTTAATTTTAAACAAATAACGATATAGTTTGAGTTGATAACTTTTTTTATTTGGAACTAAAATCACACCCTAAGGCCTCCTTTACAAAGACGCGGCGTGTTGTGCGGGATGTCGTGTGGGCTCCGACGCGGGCGCCCCACCACGGGCGCCGCCGCTGCGGGCGCCGCCGCGGGAGCCGACGCGTTTCCTTATACGATATCGAACATAGGCCTATGCGCGTCTCTTTAAACGGTCTCATACTATTGCTATACATTTGATTTGGGCGCAGCACGCCCCGCACGACGCCTCGCGCAACGCCCTGCGTGCGGCCTGCAAATGCGGCCTAAGGGTGGATAAAATATGGATGCCTCTTTTTATTCACTCACAGATTGTATTGACATATTGTAATTTACATGAGAACTGCTCGCATAAGTATATATATTTTTTATATAAAAGTAAATTGTGCCTTTCCTCCAACCTTTTTGTAACCAAACAAATTTTTGATACTGTTACTTTTTAATTTATAGAAGAAGATTTTAAAATTGACATTGTTACCTTTCAAAAAGACTTTTGTTAACTAGGCAGTACATCTCAGCCGCTGTAAACATTAACATGCATTCATTATCTTGTAAATAGTGTACCTAACCATGTGTAAATATATCATCCCTTCTTCAACCTCTGGAGTTATTTCTACTGCAGGCGGGCGGACATAGGAGTTCTCTAAATTGGCGACCTACGACGATTGGATTACAAAAACCGCAAAATTTTCAACACTCGCCCCACCAGTTCCATTGTAAGTGGCGACTACCTGCCTTCTTCTGGAGGACTCTGGGGGACTTCTGGAGAAGCGCCTCGCCGACTAATATAATAATAATCATCATCATCATCATCTCGGCTGCCCAAATTCAAAACCTAGTAACTGGTGTTTTTGCAAAAAAACCGTTTTTGTCATTTTTCGACTTACGGCGGTATAGATTTGATATGAACCTTAAAACACCCAGTTTCTTACGTAATTTTAAAAATAAAATTTAGCAAGTCTACCCAATTTGGAAAAGTTATTGAAATTTCCATGAAGTACATATTCTTAACATAGCGCATGTCGGATTACAAATAAAAAAACCTAGCAACTCAACGACTTACTAGGTTATGAATTTGAAAGCTGACTTACTATGTTTTGAATTTGGCGCCGATTATAAAATCAATCAAATTTTGATGGAATTTAGTAAGTTACAAAAACAGTATACAAAGGACTATGCAAAAAATCGTCCCATATCATCAACAGATGCCAAACATATCTCATTAAATACATCTCGACATTATGATTATTTTTTACTATGGCGACATCACTGTAGGATATGGGGTTATCGTGCAATAAAAAAAAATATGTTATACTTATACAGTTTTATTAAGTATTAAGAATCGAATTAAAAATGTACTATTTAACTAAAAAAAACTCGAGAGAGAACAGCCGTAAGACGTACTTTACCCTCCCTCCTTGCTCCGTTACCCCGACCGCACCCTTTCGACGCCTGCGCCCGCGCACCTCCCTCAGTCGTGGCTAGTACGTTCTGCTGTGTTCGCGTTGTTTATTTGTGCGTTATCGGCTTGTTTGCGACTATTACTAACCTCTGCTTGTTTATTGGACCTTTTGATTGCTACTCGATGACCCCGGCACGTTTAATGGACTGTGATTTATAAATATGGAGACTGGACGCCAATGTGTAATGTGTCCTAGATCTGTTTTAAGACAGAGACGACATATATTACAAGAAACATTGCTTCATAGTAGTCCTGAGTTAGCGGCCTTCATTTTGCAAAATGGATTGACACAAGTAAGTCACAGTCATTGTATTTATTTACTGATTTATTATACATATATCGATAACTTTTAGATATTATGTAGAATACGTATAATGAATAAGAATAAGTGTCATGTAGTTAGAATATATAAGCAGATAGAACATTGCTACGATACTATATGATACATTTTAGAATTGCTTGAATAGAAATATAGCACTTAAAGTATAGCTTACGTTAGGAACGACTCAATCGTCCGGCCATAATTCCTATGAGGAATGAGATATTTTTACCTGCATAATTATTTAATCTCACCTTAATATTTTTATAGTCTAGTCCAAAAGTGAGTGTAGATTGTGTTCCGAGTTCTAGACAACTGACAAGCACACATATAACACCGATATAATCAATATAACACAGGAAAAATACTTCTGCTTATTACAAAAATATATAACGTTATTTTTGTCTGGATAATAGTTCTGTTGTTATTAAGTGTCTACTTGCACAATTGTTTTTGTGTTATTAATACTTAAAATGTCTAGTTGAACAATTGCTTTTTGTAATTATCGTCTAAAATGTAATTTTTTATTTTAAAATAAAAATACTTTATTTTTGTCAAAAGTCTTTTTAAAAAAAAAACCCCGTCGAATTCCGAACTAAAAATTGGTACTGACTTTTCATGGGACGTAATAATGATATTGAAACTTGTCCCATGTCTGTTGATGGGATGGGACACTGCCCATACATTTTTTTGCATGGTCCTTTGGCTGAATTAACCACGAGTCGTAACCAAATCGTAAACAAAACTTAATTCTGCCACAAATAAATCACTTTTATAACTTTTAAATGAATGCACTTCAAAAAATAACATTTTTCATTCGAAACGTACAACTAAAAATATAAAATGCTTTAAAAAGTAGAGAATTAACTCAGAGATTGTATTTCAAAACATAGTATTTCACACTTAGTTAATTAACTAAGTGTGAAATACTATGTTTTGAAATTGTTTTCATTGTCATATTTGGGTAAATTAAAAAAAAATAGTTGGATCGATTTAAGTGTGACTATAGTCAACAATATAGTCAAACTTTTGGTCAAACACCGAAATTGCTATTGCGTCTGGTTTCTTCGGGGCAACGAATTAAAGTAGTCGACCCGTTTTTTGGCTCTCCTGAACATTTTTGTTAAAACGAGTTACTAGGTTTTGATTTTAAGCAGCCGATCTCACACGATAGCGTCCACTGCTGGACATAGGCCGCAACCTTTACCAGGTCGTCTGACCACCTTCAGGGGTGTGAGACCAGCGTTTGGAGAGTGATTTGAGGTGAAGGTGAACCTTGAAGTGAGGGGGGGGGGGGTAATTCCTTAAAATTAAACTGAAAAGCAAAAAATAAAATCTTTTCATCAAAAAATTAAACAGCCGAAAAAACCGAAAAGCGTTAAATAAAAAGGAAACATTTTCTATTAAGACATAAATTACTGCCTTTTTAAAGTAATTTGAGTAAGTATACCACGTAATATTGTGCTAATGTAATATTAATATTGTGTTATCGGCGCCACAGAACTAACAAAGATATGATATAACTATATAAGTACCCTATGATTTAAGCTTTATTTGTGGGAATAAAAAAGGTAAGTTTGTAATGCGACGGTTTTATAAATGTAATATCGGTATCAAAATTGGTTTCTTTCAGCTCCATACAGATCCTAATCAGATGTTATGGTTCATTGTTTTGACATCTGTTGTCAAAATTTGTTTACATTTGAATAAAAATAAAACGAAATACGAGAGCGCGAAAACAAAAATTTGACACAGAACCGGCCTCGGCCGTGGCCACAAGGGTACTGACGGGGTAGGGAGCGGCGCGGCATGGCATCGGACCGCGCGAAAACGATGTTTTTTTTTAGTTTTTGCTGGTTTTTTGTCTTTTCGTTAAACTTAAAAATTCTTACTATAGTAGTATGTCTAAAATTTAAGGTCAGCAATTTTCATTCCAAAAATCAAATAAACACAATCAGCGGTTTAAAAATAAAATGGAAAAAACGGAACAAAAAGGGGTAACTTTGAGATTTTTTTCTATCAACTAAAATTAATTTGATCCTGTTTCCCTTTAGTATGATGACTAGATTAGATCCTTAACTAACACATATATTTTTTTCAGAATGAAGACATCAATTTTGTATGTCTCAGATTGTTTAAAAAAATCTCAAAAATACAAATTTTTGAAGCAGCAAGCCTTAAGGGACTCGCCTTCAATAAACTTAAATGCACATACATAAACTGAGAACTTACTCTTTTTCGAGTCGGTTAAAATAGGTACCAAAACATCCTGAATGTAACAAATACTGTTCTGAAACCGCATAAAAAATCGCCTCAGCCAAACGCCAGATAATCGCGGACAAACATACATACAGGTCAACCAACCAACCTCTTTTTGAATTCGGTCAAAAAGAACGAGCTAAACACTAAATTTAGTATTTACTAATTTCTTAAGTCTCGGTGGGTACTTGAATGATAGAACCACAGAACAAGGAAGATGCTCTCTCTAAACACCGACCAATTTTAGACGAAATCGATCGTTGCTAGTCTAAGGACTTTCATTAGAGGACGGAAGCAGGAGCGATGTCGCAGTTACTGAACTGGAACTTATATATTTTATACAAATGGGAAACATACCTGAAAACTATTGAAATAAGTTAATTAATCGACCGATGAAGATGAGAATGTACATTTATAAACACAAAATTATATAATTGATAATACTAATGACTAATTCCATCGAATACATCCCTTTTAAAGCTCTTATAAACCTGCAGCAAAACACAACACGTAAACAGCGAGTTCAAACTTGTACTTGCTGCTTGACGTACAAATTTAATTAAGTCAGTATTAAAACACAGTGAGGATGTACGCTCAGAAATTTTATAGTAAAAAGTTTTTCTTTTGCTGTTCCGAAACGCTTAGCTCATAAAGTACACAAAGGGCACAAGGCGGATCGCGCCACGATCTTAAAAAATCTCTGCCAGCGCCAAATAATCTCTATCCCGTATTTTGTGAAAAATCAATGTTGTGGAACTGCAGAACTTCCGAATACAAAAACCAATTATGTGACAGGCGAACGTCGCATGTGGAATAAAATCAAGTTTCGGTTCTTGAGGCAGTACCGAAAAGATTTATTAATATAATTATAATTTATGCGGTACCTATCATTAGAAAGTATTATTTTCTAATTTCAGCGCCTCGATTTTCGCCTGTATATTATTGTTGGAGGTTTATTCCGGAGTCGTATACTAGTTCCTGTGATTTATGGCTGTACTAAAAGCTCCAGCGGCCGGTGAGCTCGTCATATTCCGTTTCATCAGTATTATTCATCTAACTATCGGCTATAATATCGCTTTTATCCTAATGTTCTTGAAATTCAAAATAACTAGGTTTATGTGATAAATTAAACCTATCTTAAAAAAATACCAATGTAGATAAATCTACTATATCTTTCTTTCTTTCTATATACTATCCGTATTATTCATAAAGATAGAGTAGGTTTTAGGTAGTAATGGAGGTCTACTTTTCTGGTTTGTTGTATGGCAAATACGTGACATCCAGTCTAAATTGACATACGTCAAATAACTAAAATGCTCTTGAACTTTTTATGAATAACAAGTATATATATAACTAGAGGCTGCCCCGCGGTATCACCCGCGCAGATTTTTCTTAAACACAAAAATCCCATTTTTTTCCGTTCCCGTGGGAATTTCAGGAAATCCTTTCTTAGTGCTCACCTACAAACCCCAAGAAATACAATCCAATTTTCAGCTTTCTACGCCCAGTAGTTTCGGCTCTGCGTTGTCTGTCAGTCAGTCAGTCAGTCAGTCAGTAACGGAAGAGTTTTATATATATTGATAATTGATTTATTTTTTACAAAAAAGGAACCCGCCTTCAATAAACACACATATATCAACTGAAAACTTCCTTTTTTTCAAAGTTGGTTAAAACAGGTTACTAAAACCTTCTCCTGAATGTAACAAATACTTATCTAAAAACCGCATCAAAATCGGTTCAGCCAAACACGAGATAATCACGGACAAACATACATACATACAGGTCAAACTGATATCCTCCTTTTTTGAAGTAGGTTAAAAATGTATCGTGGTTCGTTAGTCTCGCTTATGGCTGGAACCCACTGGAGCGCGTGGGCGGTGCGTGGCGTGGGCGGTGCGTGGCGTGGGCGCCGCGTATGGCGGGACGGGCGCAGCGCGGCGCGGCGCACGGCGCGTGGGCGTCGCGGTGGCGTGGCGAGCGCGGGCCCGCGGCGGACCCTCAAACTCGAGCGCGGCCGGGCCGTTATAGCAGATTTTGGTTTAGATGTATTGAAAATTCGGTTTGAAATGTTCGTAGTAGTCGGAAAGGTTTAAAAGGTGAGAAAATATGGAAAAATGTAGCGGAAGGTAAAATTGTAAGTACGCCGGGACAGCTAGTATATATCTATCTATCTACTATCTACTATATATAAAAATGAATCGGGTTCGTTAGTCTCACTAAAACTCGAGAACGGCCGGGCCGATTTACCTGATTTTGGTTTTAGAATGTTCGTAGCAGTCCAGGTAAGGTTTAGAAGGTGAGAAGACATCGAAAAATGGAGGGGAAGTGAGTGCAAACAACAATTGAAATTTCCTGTAAAGCGCGATACGAAGTTCGCCGGGACAGCTAGTACTGTATAAAAAAAAGGGCCCTAGGCGTAGTCCTCATCAGTAAAAATCTTTTTCTGAGGAAAAGCCCTTGAGAATGTTTTAATTTTTTGTAAGTGGAAATGCGATCGATTAAAGATAAAAGTGATCGTTTTTGTCTTTAATCGATTGCATTTTCCACCCATATAAGTTTCAACGTTTTACTAATGTATTAAAAAAATAATTGAGGACATTTTCAGGGGCTTTTCATCAGAAAAAGTTGTATAAATGACTTTCTAAATTAGTAATAAAACATTTATTGAACATACAATTTTAATAACAATAAAATCGTTAAATAAATGATATTTGCCCCGAACAAGCATTCAAACTTCTCGTTGCTATTAAATGCACAAGTTTTGCCAAGTGCATCCAAAGCTCGAACTTCTGCTAAACTTACACACGATATGAGGACAAAGTGTTATTAGTTTCTGGTTACTTGATTGCCTGGTTACCTCTGTGTTCACTAGCCAGCATGCCAAATACATTGGGTAGCTTGAAGCAGGCAGTCTCCTGTAATGTGTTATGCAGAAGAAGTTTTTTGCACCCGGTACCCGAACACGCCATATTTATACATAATTATAATATTCACTCTGAAAAGAAACAGTTTAACAATATATTTTTTTCAAGAACGAAGTAGAAATAAGCAAATAATAATGTAATCTGAAAGAACACATTACTAGAAGTTCGCAGTATGTATGAACGTGGTTCGTTTCCCGTTTACGTCAGTGGTCATTCCCATTACAGCCAGCCTACGCAAAAAACTTCGAATATTGTTCATTTTCATATGTATAGTTACGTGCATAAAATGTATAAAATTACAGTACATATCCTTTCAAAAAGTGTTTATATTTTATTGCATGCAACTGTACAGACTATTCTAGTGATACAATTTCGTGATTATGCTTCTATCACTGCAGTTGGCCCTTATCTGTTATCTTACTTTACAAAGATACTAGTCGATCCAGCGAACTATGTACCGCCTAATCTCATACATAATATCTTGTGCATGTACTATACATAAAAACCTTCCTCTTAAAGTACTATTATCTAATTAAAAACCCGCATCAAAATCTGTTGCATAGTTTTAAAGATTTAATCATACATAGGGACTAGATAGGTACAGACGCGGGAAGCGACTTTGTTTTATACTAAGTACTAGTCGACCCGGCGAACTTCGTACCGCCTAACCTATAAGTATTTTGTACATGTGTTATACTTATAAACCTTCCTCTTGAATCACTCTATCTATTAAAAAAAACCGCATCAAAATCTGTTGCATAGTTTTAAAAATATAAGCATACATAGGGACAGACGCGGGAAGCGACTTTGTTTTATACTATGTATTGATGATGAAGTAAAACTTTGGTGACCTAACAAAATGGTAACTAATCTAAAAGGTTTAAATTCAATGAACCTTAATAAAGAAACTCTTAACTTTTCACTAAAGTATAACTATTACACTAAGGATAATATATAATAATACTAAAATGGGATTAAAAATATGTAAAACTTACGAATTATCAAGCTTGCTCTCGCGCGAAGGCTACAGGGAAATCATTTAACTTGGTAGAAAAATTGCGTATACTTACTATACTTACAACGAAAGGCGTATCCGTCCTTAGAGGGTACTCGACAGTATAACTTGGGTCACGGGTCACGGTGTAATTCTGCCTGGGAACTGGTTCCGGCTAGCCAATACACCAACTAGCTATTTACTTTTACTTCATGATAAAGTTCGATTTCATTCCACCCGTTCGAAAATAGTACTTTTTCGTACATCTGTACTCGTATTTAAAAAGTGTTTCTTTATTGACTTTTGGCTTACAGCTGTTTGAATATGAATTTCCATAAATTATGAATGTACTGAAATCTGAAATGCATTTTGTAGTAGCAGCAGTAAATTTTTAATTTTGTTTCAAACAAAGAAAACAGATTAAAGTAAGTTTAGAAATAAAACAGAAATAAATCTAGTACCATTTTGAAGAACAACTCAAAAGCTAACAATAAAACACAAAAAATAAAAAAAGTATCTGCATTGTTTTGTGGAAACTTTGGAAAACCGTAAAAAATTCACACAAAAAAAAGTTAAAGAAATACTTGGTTATTTTGTAAGTAACTTAGGTAGCCAAATTACTGAGCCTTAGATCAAGACCTTAATGAAGGTTCTGTGAGCCTTAGATCTTTAACTGTAAATTTAAAAGTAGGCAGGGTCGACTTTTTCAAAAAAAAAAAAACATCATACTGAGGGGGGTGAGGCTTCGACCCCCCATATTGGGTGTTTTCATCGATGAAATTGATCATATAATACACACACCCTTAAAATTATGTTATAACTTCCCCTGACACACTGTATATATACTTACTCCATGGCCTAAACTGACATTTAAAAAAAAGGCAACACAATAAAAATTCTTGTTTACGTGTTTTTTAGTAAGTATACTAATATGAGAATGCAATTACTTTGATTTTAACTTTGTTTTATAGTTATAGTTACAAAATAAGTGATTGAAGTGAAGTGGATTTAAAAACAAGCTGACAGATTAGGTCAACAGAATTAGGTAGGGTACCTAGGTATCTGATGATCTCAGAATGAAAAGTAAAATATAATACTCTGGCGTAAAGATATTCTGATTCTGGTTTTGTTAAAACCCTCGCTTGTTCAAGTTTCAAGCCATTTTCCCAGCTATGAAAGAGTAACTTATGCAATAGGAGCGCTGCGCAGTACTCTTGATAACATTTTTAACTTTTTAACTACAATAAAAAAAATATTGGCGCATTGCTTGAAGTCTTTTAAAAGCACTTCTTAATTTGAACGTTATGTAAGACATCCTAAAAAAACTGTATACCATTTCCTTTGGAACCCTTCTGTAACCACTTGACTTAGTCCTTGTGAGACTAAAAATTACTGAATTTAGTGGTCTTATTTAGACACCATACAATTTTTTTCGAGTGGCACTACTTTTGCGAAGGAGATCCTCTTAACGCAAATTTGTAACTAAAACATTGAAGGATGTATTAGTATTTAGCAAACAATCCTAATTAGGGTAATGAAATGATTCTTTGAACGCTACACATTTAAAAATTTGATTGAGTAAAGCGGCGGTCTAGGATGGCGTAACAAATTTGTCTATGGTCTCGTGCGCCCTAGATTGTATTACAAAAGAACAAGAGCTATTTTGCAACACTCAAAAAGCGGAAATGTTACGCCATCATAGACCGCCACTGAATATAAATTATTCTTGTACATAATGATTTGATTGAAAGTATACGGCGGTATACCCTTTGAGGATAGAGAATAACTTATTCCAAGTAGGTAGGTACCGTTCCTTTCCTACGTTCTTCTGTCAACTTCAGCAAATATTGAAAGCGTTTTCCTCACGTTTGACTGCTTTGATCTTTTAACGTCACCCCAAATATTCATGAAAGGGAGGATGTGGGCCCACCTAGCAAATAAATATCAAAACACTTTAACATTACTACCACCTTACTACTGCCTTTTAGTAATAATAACTATACTTATTTACTGACAGAAGTTTTTTACTGACTTGCCAAACAAGAAGCTCACTTTTGAGAGAAGCACCCAGTTTTTGTTTGAAAGTTATCATGAGTGTTGAGAGGGTGACTTATATAACATTGTAACCTGTAAAACTAGTAGCGTATTATAAAATCTGTTAAAATATATACATTAAAAATCTAAAATGGGTGGTGGTGATCTGGAAGCAGTTTTCTATTTATAATTATGTGTTTTATTATTTATTATTATTTTTTGTAAATACTTGTACCTATATAAATGTTAATTACTTCAATAGAATTGTTTCCATGGTTGTACAATGTAGGTAACTCTCCTTTTCTTAAGGATCTACCGATTATTCTTTCCATTTCTTCTTTAGTAGGATTAAGAATGAGGGGTTTTCGAACTGTCACTTTTAGTTGCAGAGACTGCTATAAGATGGCACTAGCAATCAGGTTAAATGTAAAATTCTATAAGAATTCAATCAGTCAGGTCAATCAGATTTGCCGTTGACATTACACCTGCATACATTGGCTATACAGTGCCATCTATTAGCATTCTCATAGAACCATTAAAACTGTCAAAAACGAAAACCCCTCATTGTTTAAATGGTTCCGTAGGGTACCATTGTACGTTATTATAGTAGGAAATATATTCCGAAATTCCATTTTTAGGTAGAAAATTGATTAATAATTAATAAAGGATTTTTTTTTGTTTTTTTATATCCTTCATATTTGGCGTTTATAAAAATGTCAATGAAACATAAAATAGTTAAATATGAAATAGCGGACCTATATCTTAAATAGGTAAATTTTTAACCGACGAAAAAACAAAAAGGAGGAGGTTCTCAATTCGTCGCGTATATATATATATATATTTTTTATGTATGATCACGCATAACTTTTTACTGTGTGGACCGATTTTGATAATTCTTTTTTTAATCGACAGGGTATACCTTGAAGTTGGTCCCATAAAAATTTGGAAATAAAATTCCAACCCTAAGGGTGGAAAAATAGAGGTGACTTTATTGTTCACTCACCGATTGTATTGCCGTGTTGTGATTTACGTGAAAACTGCTAGGTATAATTATGAGTCTTTTTTATATGAATGTTAATAATCATAATCTCAGCCGATAGACGTCCACTGCTGGACATAGGCCTCCCTCACAAATCGCCTCACCGGCCGGTCGTGATCGAACCTCATCCTGTTAGTCCCTCAACCATCACTAGGTTGTGTGGCCACCTTGTGGGGTGCGACCACCCTGTGAAGGGTGATTAGCTGGGGTCAAAAAAATTAGCCCAAAAAAACTGAAAAGCAAAAAATAAAAACTTTTTATAAAAAAATTAAACCGCCGAAAAAACTTAAAAGCATTTAATAATAGGGAAACATTTTCTATTAGGCCTTAATTTACTCACTTCTTAAAGTAATTTTGGATTACCAAGAAATTTTGAGTCGGTGCCACAGAATCAACGAATAAAGATCACAAAATTACCTGAAATTCAAAGAATTAACCGAAAAACGTGTGCCGCTGCGCATCGCGCTTTACGTAGATAATGAATTTGCTTGTGTGGTGTGGCACCGACTTAAAATTTCTTGGAAATCCAAAATTACTTTAAGAAGTGAGTAAATTAAGGCCTAATAGAAAATGTTTCCCTATTATTTAATGCTTTTAAGTTTTTTCGGCGGTTTAATTTTTTTATAAAAAGTTTTTATTATAGCAGACATTCGCGAGAATCTCTAGCAACGACAGTAAGCAAAGCCGTTATTTGTTAATTTATTGCGAGCAATCGAGGCGCGTCCCGGCTCGGAGCTAGAGGATCCTGTTCGCTGTAAATTTTAACAAATCTGAAAGTAAGCGAGCCGTGCGCGCGTGTACTGCCACGCGGGCGGATTAGGCTAAGCAGAGAACTTTTTTCTTCACATTTCACTTGTCATTTTATTCGCGAGAACGTCTAAAAGTATCCAGCGTAAACCAAGCGTTCTTTGCTCAGACAAATGTGCTTTTGACTGGGATTAATGTTTGCGAGTGATTTGTATTTATAAATTTGAATATTATGTAAGTACTTATTGAATATCCCAACCTATAATAAATCTTCCGCTATTATTTATATCGTACAGACGCTTCACGTTTTGATATAAAATATTTTGACAAACGCTTCAAACATAGCTACACACACACAGAACAAGGAAGATGCTCTCTCTCTTGTTCTGTGGCTACACACTATCAAATTATTTGACAAGCACACATGTAAAATTTTACATAAAAAATATCGTTTACAGGGCACTTATGAGGTGCAATTGAGCGCATATGAATCGCAATACTTAGGAAGGAAGATATAGGTAAGTACACCTACTCAAAATTGACCACGACCACAGCAAAAAAAAAAAACATTTAGTCAACGAGTCAGGTGGCACTCATTTTGTTTGTTTTTCTTCCCTCGGTTATTTGTATCCTTGGCTCAGATATCTCATCAAATTATGCGAATGCCGTAATACTTACAAATTGATGCTGGAATGAGTCATGCCCTATATAAAAGTGTTCGCTAAAATTGGATAAATTTATGAAACCGTGATCTTTATTTCGCACTTTGCTCTTATTTATTTTTGTTATTATAGGTATTATTATTAATATGTATCTTAATATTAATATTTTTTTTAATTTTATAACACGTTGCACTTCTTTTACAAAAACATTATTGCCAGGCTCTATTTTTTGAGCAGACAACGATTTGTTGGGTAATGTTGAACAGATTGATTGATTGCAATAAATCAAATGCCTCCATGTAATATTTTTCCGTTTCAATGTTAACGCATTTAGATTGAATTCGAGTTTTTCCTTGTTTTGATAAAAAAAAAATGTCGACAAGTCTGCGAATAAATTTCTTTTTCTAGGGGAATTTTAATAATAATATGATCCCAGCCAGAGGTCACGCGGGCACGATCATTAATCTGTTGTCAACATATATGTTCAGCAATGAATGTGGCGCCCCGCCCGTCGCCCGCCATCTCGGGGCTAGGGTTGCCGAAAGACCGGAGAAAGGACACAGGTAAGCGTTTTTGATGCCTGTCCTGGAAATTTTCAGACAGTCCAGCTTGTCAACGTAAAACGGCTTAAAATTTAAAAGTTCGGATTTCTTGTTTGAGCTTGGCAACCTGACTCGGGACGACCTGCCGTATAATTTAGAATGTGGAATTAGTTACCTAATTATAAAAATATACTATACTTACAAATTATAATTAATATATTTTTATAATAACTAGTCAACCCGGCGAACTTCGTACCGCCTAACCTATTACCCGTGCTATTATTATGTTATTTTCCCGGTACTTATTTGATTTTTTCTGGCCGTAAAAAACCATCCTTAGACTTCAACGAACATTTAAAAAAAAGAATTGATAAAATTGGTCCAGGCGTTGTTAAGTAATGCGCTTATTACCAACAATTTTTGCGATAATTTTTTATATTTACTAGATGTTAAAATATTGTATCTTATTTTCAATGGTATCGTTAATAATTAAGATATTGTTAAAACTAGTATATAGAAAAAATATTAATTCATCAAAATTAAACGGCTGAAGCGATTTATTGAAATTTGGTATGGAGTTAGCTGACACCATGGATTAACACATAGGGTACTTTTTACTGCGGTAATAAACCGCGAGGCACAGCTAGTAGATAATAATTATAATCCTTGTCTTGTACGATGCTGATATTTATAAAAGCTCAACACTACTAAAAGCATTGGGTATAGAAAGTTTTATGAAATAGTAATATTTGTTAGACCTATACAATTTTTTATCAGTAATGTATGAATTGAGTCAATATAAGTGCTGTAAAATAAATAGGTTAAATCGACTTTTTTGTGGTCATATAAATTACAAGCTTGGCGTATAAAGTAATACTAAAGAAGGCGTAAGAGTCCTTGCTTGGCGCCTGAAAATTGTGTTGGTTCCAAAATGTTGCTGAGCAGCAATACGTTACTATAAAAACCATTAAATCTCGTCCTAGCAGCAGGGCAGCACAGACGTTCACTATAAAGGAAAATCTTAAGAAAGGCGCTCGTAAAGATATCGGTCAGCAGGCTTCGCGAAATTGTTTCCCTAAAATATTTAGATGAGAAAATAATAATAATAACCCATAACACTCAGAGCCCCTTACTAGGAAGAACCTGTATCAAGGGTGTCCGAAACATATACAGAGACAAACATTACACCCAGACCAAAAACAAGCATCGATATTCATCATAACAATGTTCGCCCCGCCGGGAATCGAACCCAGGTGCACACGCTTACTCAGTCCACATCACTGCCAACTGAGCCACGGAGCAGTCAAAAGTCAAAATGGCAGTGAAATTTAAAAATATTTTTATTAAAAAGATACCTACATTAAATCATTGTAGCATCTGCTGGAAGGAAGCTTCGCTAGCGCTAAATCTTATCTTCTAAAGTAAGATTTATTTTGAAAATTGGCAACGACCACTACCTATATTTTATAATAAGAAATAATTTCGGTAAAAGATTTCAAAAAATTTTATTCCCAAGATAAAACGTTAAAATCGAAAATGATAGTTAATTAATATAAAAACACACTGTAAGTAAGTTTTTAAATATTCATATCGTAACTTAAACGTTCTCTATGTATAAAGCTGATTTAGCAAGGCTAAGCTTTTGGTACCAAGAGGACAGATTTATATTAGATCTTCGCGTTTAGTTAGATTTAAGACAACTGTGAAATAAAAGTGTTTTCCGCCCTACAAAACTCTGTAGATAGGCATCAAAACAGACAAATGTGGAGGACGAAATAAAAGCTTTCCGAGAATTACCTACTTTAATTAACAAAGTTTTCGAGTTTGTTAGGAAGTTTTAAAAACATCAGCTCCTGCGTAAACTTGCTTCTTTGTTAAGTTCTTGCTGTGTCAGGCTCAAGCAACGCTAACAGGGTTAGAACAAGGTGGTGAAACTTATGTTTTTTATTGTTCAAAACATTTTCTTGCCAATCTCTTTTTAACTGAAAATTTAAATGGGGTTAAAATAATAAAAAAAAGCTTTATCCTTTATGTAAAGTAAGTTCGAAAACAAACAACAAATTTAGGTAGTATATCATATAATATATCACATATCTGCTAATAAAAAACCTATGAAAAAAATAATAAAGTGCAGCAACGTGATTGAGACCAAAGTCAAGAAAATACATTTTCATTGATAAATCAGTTAGGTAATTTAATTAATTACCAGGAATTACCTATATAGGTTTAATTTAAACACCGATTTAGAAAGTTTAATTGATCAAAGCAAAGTCACGTTTTAACTTTAAGCTATAGAGAGAAGTTGTCTATTACTTGCGTCTAATAGTGCCTCCTCGATAATTTCCTCAGATTTAGGGGCCAATGAAAATGGTTAATGGTTCAACGTGTTCAGCTCGCGCTATAATGCTACTTGCAAAAGCCTTGTATTGTATACCTAGGCCGTAGGCATTTTAAGATATTCAGTGTATTACAATACTTGTATTACATATTATATAAAACAAAGTCGCTTCCCGCTCTGTTTGTCTTTATGTATGCTTAGATCTTTAAAACTACGTAAAGCCTTTGATGCTTTTTTTTAATAGGTAGATAACGAGACTGTTGATAACGAGAGGAATATGTATATAATACATGCCCAACATGTATTATGTTAGGCTGTACAAAGTAGGCTAACATGAATTAGTAGAAGGTTAGAATTAGAATTAGTTACCGACCCACAAAGCGCACATAAATTATCAAATATGTGACAATAGTATCAAATCCCCGAGCGAGCCATACATGTGAACATATATTGAAGCCATGTTTGGCGCGGGCCTTATTAGGTCCTGTCCATTCATTTCCGTGCGATTTTTTTACCCGCAATTCCTGTAACATATTGAAAGAGTTTCCGTGCAGGCGCTGCATGCATGGCATGTAGAAATTTTGTGTGTTGAGCTGAGCTTCATAACCTTTTCTACTAGTTCATGTTAGCCTGGTACATTTTATTTGAAACTACCAAACCAATAAGTAGCCAATTACATAGGTACCATATGCATCTGACGGTCAAATGTAAGTCGGCTACGAGTAAAACGCTAATTCCTCGTGGCCGCCCCAGGGGTACAACGCAAGGGGACCACGAGTCTGTCGTGAACAATTGGTAAATTAAATTATTTTCATTTCATCATATTAAAAGTCATTCTACGTCTATTTAGAATAAAGCATTTATTAAAATTCACTTAAAAATAATAAATAATTAATTGTACTTGAAATTCTCACGAAATCAGGAAAAATCAAGTTTACTTACATTCACGTAGCCTTTGAGATTCGTTCAAGAAAGAGCTGTAGAAGTGCACCCAGAAATACTTTACCTATGTACAAAAAAACAGAAATTCACGTTTTCAAAATAATTTTGATTTAGGGTAAGTACTTGTGGTTTTGAAGACTTTCTATAATGTGGAATATAGCAAACGACCTAGCGACAAACTCGGCTTGTGTATGTGGCGGTCGGACACCCGTTTCTGTACAATTAATTTCAGATAAGTCGTGTCTGCCTGAATTATTCATAAGCGCCCTATGGAAAATGCTACCGGAAAAAGTTACACACCGCATTCAGGAGTTAATAAAAGTTCCATGTCATTGATTTCGGAGGGTCAGATAGGTAGCTGCTGTTTAAAAGAAATACGAAATCAATTTCCTGCCTGCTAATAAAGAGGCTACACAGATAATAGAGGCTAATAATATGTCTGATGAAACCTCTAGTTTTCCCACTAACAAAAGTTTTTGACACTTGCGAATACTATTCTTTTAATGTAGATACCTAATTATCTTCACACCTATCAATAAATAGAATAATATGTTTGTAAATTCCACAAATAAAGTTTAATTGTACCTACCTACCTAGATATTGATGCTTTAAATTATTTAAAGTTCATTGTCCATGTGTCTGAAACGTTATCTACAATAGGTAAGTTTTGAAGGTGCTGAAATGAAGGAAAAATAGTCGCTTTAAGGTGGTAACTCTCGCTATGGCGCGAAATTCAAATTTTTTCGTGTTTTTTATTTATTCTGGCGAAAGTATACATTTTTAATAAAGTTTAAATGAATTCGCGTATGTAAAAAACCATCTTCCATATTGTAATACAACGTTTTTTGAAGACAGACCTACAGATTTTGTGTCTAAGGGGTAAAAGCCAAAAAAACAAGTTCCTTGAATATACACAAAATCGGTAACTCTGTCTTTCAAAAACGATATATCACAATGTGGGAAATAGGTTTTTACGTACGCGAATTCATTTAAACTTTATTTAAAATGCATACTTTCGCCAAAATAATTAAAAAAACGTCAAAAAATTTGAATTTCGCGCCATACCGTGAGTTACCGCCTTAAGAAGATTTATTTTCTTCGTAAATCTATGTTGCGTTGCCATCCCAATGAATCACCGAACGGAAGTCTGATTTCGATCCGAGGGTACTTAATTATTGTGCTAAGCTGGATAAGGTATGCGAATTAGAATCCAGATCACGGCGCCATTCGAGTATTATTATTTCATTAAGGGTCCCTGCCGAGATGGTGTGGATGGTTTCGCCGTAATTACGGAATCCTACGTGACGTTTAGAGAGCGGCGCACGTGTCGAGCTTGCGATCGCCGACGTCCCAGCTTCTTATGTAAAGTATGTTACATGCTCAAAGCTCTACGCTTCTCCACATCAAGTTATTATTCAAAACAAAAAGTATAATTATCTGTATTGTAAAACACCAAATAAATTATTATTAAACATTACCTCAAAATATTACACAGCTTCATGCAAAAATACATTTTTCTATATTCGTGTAGTTACACGACGGTACTTCAGTTACCTAACTGTATCATCGTATGTATCGCGTAAAAATTTTGAGCTAAAACATAATCATTTTGGGCTTAATCCGTGCGAATTCCCCGATATTGCTGAATTTCAAAGAGAGTCCGCGATTAAACGTGTCGTGCTGATGCATCATTTCCCTTTACCCGTGAATTTATTTGTTACAAAATCCGCCACTCATTCATATTTTAATGAAATTTACGAGTTCGCATTTAACAATACGTTGAAAGAGACGTGAAAAAGGCTCGGCAGGTAATCAAAATGTGCCCATGTCGTTTCGTGCTTGAATAATTCACATTTTATTTCAGCCACCGCCGCAAAGAATATCCCCATTGCGGAAAGAGTTGCCCTTAGTTGCCGTGTTCCATGGAGAAACCGAACTCAGTCGGTTCTCTTAGGGGAATATCGGTTTTTAAGAATAAAATACATGCTTTTTTATGTCCTAGCAGGTTTAAGCCAACAACTTTTTTAACCCCTTACTCAGTTATTTTACACTTCTCAGGACTAAGTAAAATAAAGCTTGGATTTAAACCAATTTCCATCAAAGTCTTAGCTGGAACGGAAATTTTCTATGAATAAATCATGAAATACGTTTTTAAGGGAATAAGAAATATGATTAAGACACCATTACTGCTAAAAACTCTGTTATAGCTTTGGGATTTAATATCACAAATTGCTTTGTAATTATATGGATGGTAAACATGATTATTGGTACCAACTTTAGGTTCTGGATGATTTATCTAAAATGTACAAAGCTTGGGAACGTGGCTTTAGCTCTATTTATAATAATAGTTAATAGATTGTATTGTGCTCAAACCCTTTCAGAAGATTAATGAAAAAATACTTAACCTTTCCCCCGGAAATAATTTTAAGTATCCCAATTTTTTTATAATAATATTCACATCGACTACGGGTCTGGTGGCTCTTATCCTTCCTATCTCTAATGCTTTATCCCAACGACATCGCTTAGAGGAAGGACACAGTACAATAGCGGGTTCCCTCGACGACGACGCCCGACTACGGCGGCGGCCCGGCCAGGATGCCCGAACAAATCGAAAAGTCACTTGTGAATTGTATCATTATAATGTCCTAGGTAGGTTTAGACGACGATTTTCTAATTTTGAAGGTAACATTAACTATTACATATAATAATTATAACACATCAGACTTAGAGCCCCTAACTAGGAAGAACCTGTATCTAGGGTACCCGAAACACACACAGAGACGAACATTACACCCAGACCAGAAAAAAACATCGATATTCATAATAAGAATATTGACCCCGCTCGGGAATCGAACCATGGTGCACACGCTTACTCAATCCACATCACTGCCAACTGAGTCACGGAGCAGTACACATGTCCTTATTAAATAAAGGGTCAAAGTTCTCTGGGCAGCGAGGAAGCTTATTAAAATCTACGTGCGTTGTTTACATAGGATCTTCGCTGCGCTTTCCGGGGGTTAAAGGATTCAGACCGGATCTCGAGATCCAATTTTCTTTTTTGTGTCCTTGAGTTGAGTGCTTTTGTTGCCTTCGTTATTTATAAGTGTTTTTATTTAGTTGCTGATATTTCTGACATAAAAAAATTGTTCAAGCTGGATCAGTCTCAGATCACTCAGGGCACTTCTTAGCTTAAATACATTTTTCTGTTATTATTCATACATTCATTGTGATTTCGCCTGCCCAGTTCAGTCAAATATTTTTTTAAACGTTCGATAAATAAAACAGGTATTTTTTATATTATAATATTAAGTATATATTTAGGATCTTATCGATTTTATTTCATAAATTTACTTACTATACGTAGTGACATTAATTTACCTAAAAAAATTAACAATCTAAATGTACAAAAACTGTATTATATACATTAGTTTATTATGATTATTAGAACATTTAAACTAAATAAGTTCTACTTATAAGAGAAATCGCAATATTCTTTAAATTTTTATTAAATAAAATATTTTTTATGAAATAGTTACTAAAATTTTGTCTATAAAACATCAGATTTATTAAATAATTTGTTATATTTCATTACATTACATCAGAAATGTATTTAAATTGACGTTCGCAATAATGCGCCTCATTAAAATCTATTACGTACAATTTGTCTGTAGTTAATTTATTTCGAAATTTACAAATTGTTTGTTGTGGTTGTTAAGAGTAGAAGCAAACTCTAAAAACAAATAAAATTCGAAGATAATTTCTTTCTTGCAGATTCATACAAATATTTACATTTTGATTGAAATTTATTTGGCACAAAGAGGCGTTCAGCATCCGAGCGCGAGCGCGAGCGCAGCAAGGGGCGACACTACACCTACGCTACCTATACAATACACAATACAGGTAAAATGAGCAAATGTAGGTATGCAGAAAATATTTCTTTAGAAATATTAGTAGCCTCACCATCGGCCAACCGTTTTACAATCTAAATAACTAGAGCCGGTTTGCCACTACCTAACACGCCGATCATCAAATTACATTAAACTAGGATACTAGGTATATAGGTACTGTTTTACATCGCCATTTCATGCGTTACGTACGCGTTATGGTGAGGTATACTACTTACACTTCTCTTAATCAGTCGTATATAATATATATAGCTAATAATTTGGCAGCTATTAGGACAAACATTTTATCGAAAGTGATACCTTATTAGAAAATGTGTCACTGTAAATATAGTTTTTATTAGATAGATCATATTTATTTCAGAATTTGAGTTAAACCTAGCTTGGCACTGTTCAAAAAGCCCTAAGGGATTTTTGAAATACGAGCAAATACGATTTTTTACATAATACAATTGCAAAGGCTAAGAAGCACAAAAATAACTTTGTTTTAGAAAATATTTACTTATTAGTCATGAATCACAACCTGTTCTGTAAGTATGATTTTTATAATAAATACTGCAAAACTAGAAACTTATGAAAAAAAAAACCTGTTAAATTATGTCATAAATCCACCTATCATGGGAATTAGGATTTATGATATATTAAAACTCCAAATTAGCGGCGCGGAGACAATCTTGTGATTTAAAAACCTTTCAGGATGAAATATGCTTCCATGAATTCCACAATCATCGCTGTGATAAGTATAACGAAGATAGTACCTACCCAATCGAAATTGAATGTCTGTCTAATATGTTTTAACTCTAGCGATATATAAATTACAAGTTCTAGAAGTTGTCGTCATAGTCAGATCTTCGGCGCGAGTAGTGCGACCTCGGCGCCGGGTACTCCCCGGTGTATCCGTAGATCTGGGACCCTCCGCCGCCTCCGACACCTCCTGCCTGCCCGTAGATTTGTGAACCGCCACCGTATCTTTGGAAATAACAAAGTAAATAGTATCAAGAAAAAAAAATCTTAATAAGATAGGTTACTTTTAAGAAATATGCTCAACATTATCTCAATTAAACAATAATCAGTTTGACCGTTAAATAAATTAATATAAAATAAAAGATTTTAAAAACCGATTTAAAATCTGGAAAATATTATTAAACTAGAGATCTCCTTGTAGGAGACTTCATTCTCCTGAGTAGCCATACGTGATATACGAAATTTAATATCTATAAGCAGTACACATTTTTCATAACTTTATGTAGGTCAAACTTAGTACTATTAGGTATTCTGTGGTCAAACTTTAGATCAAATAAAAAAAGCATTGTAGTAATTTATTACCCATAAATATTTCCAGCTGCCCCATAGATCTGCGAGCCGCGGCCCGAGTCGGGCGTGTAGTGCTGCATGTGCTTCTGCAGCTGCGGCGTCCACTCGGAGCGCCACGAGTCGCCCGGGTTCTGGTACGCCAGCTGCTCGATGAACGCCGTCGACATACGCTACAGTATTTACTTTTTCATTATCTTGTTTTAAGGTTTTTAAATGTATTTATTAGGCCTTATACCGTATACCGATAACATTATTTACAGCGTTATCAGAATCATAGAAGGTATTTGAACAGACTTCTTTCCTATAAACACACATATTTCATACCACCAGATCTCAAATATGTGGGTATCATAAGCCTTATCCATAAGTGAAAATTATCTGTTACTGGCGTAGCGTAGATAAACATCCAACAACAATATAGGTTGTATGCTACGCTACGTAAGTAACATATTCAAAAGTTTTTTTTTTTTTATCTAAAGTAAAAGTAAACACGTAACAATAATTAAAATAAATTCCACCAACCTTGCCGGAATGGTAAGGTACATCCCGTTCCTTCATTTGATGGAAGTCGTCTAGGCCGCCCATGTGGTTCTTATCTAGCTCTCTGAACATATCGTCACTGAGGGGTATCGGTTGTTTCGCTTTAGCGCTCTTTTGACGATTTACCAACTGAAAAGACACAAGGTAAATAGTTTTATTTTTATTTTTTATTTGTCTTTTTTACTTATTTTAAATAATATTGTAATTTTTACTTACCACTGTAACACCGAACATAACCACAAAAAGAAGTGAAGCTAGTGCGATCACGATAACCGCAATGCCCCATTGCGGTAAAAACGACTCTTCTTCTTGTTCAATCATTACTGGCTGTTCTCTCTTTGGCAGAACTGAAAATTGAAATATGGTTATTAAAAAGTTCGCACTATAGCAAGTTATTTTTTAATAAATTTCGTAGCCTGTGTTTTATCCCACTGCTGGACAAACGCCTTCCCCTTGAGAGTATGCCACTCTGGCAGTAATGAGTTAGATTTTGATTATTTTTTAACTATAATTGAATTTAATTTCTCACCGATAAATTCAGTGTATGCAGGGTCCATGACGAATTTCCCCATTTCCAACTTCCCAGCTGATTTATCAATGATCTTTGTCATCTTTTCATCACTTTTGCTCAGCCTTTCCTCATCAGGTTGGTCGCCTTGCATAGAATCAGGATCAAACTCTTGTGATTCATCTTGAACCGTTTCAACAACTGACCCTGGTCTGGCTTGATGCAGAGAATTGTGAAATAGTCTTTTCAGTTCCAGAGTGTCAACTTTTTCTTGGACGTCATTTAGTTCGATGAAATAGTCGACAAGCACTGAGCCTTGACTGAAACCGTCTATTCGAACGCCTTTATACCATTTATTAAGAAGATCCGATTTTGCGTAAACAGAATTTAACTGAAAAATAACAAAACATTAACTAGGAAGGTTAGTACCTTTATTTTGGTGTCGTTTAAAGATATACTTACTTTAAAGGTGTTATATTTAGTCAATTAAAAGGGTTCAATCGAATAAGTACAATCAAATTTACCTCCTGTTTCACTTCTTTAGCTAAGTTTTTCCACTCTTTAGTGTGATGATCCAAAAGTTCCGGTACCCATTTTACGCCTGAAAGATAATAAAAAGACAGTAAGTTTAATGATAACAAGTTTTTAAAATTGCAACGTAGGTGGATCACCTACTAGAATATGACCTATGTGATAATTATACCTATAAATGATCTTAAATGACAGAGCGGAAACTATACAGAGGACACACGAGCTATCTGACCTCGCCATGGCAAAGGATTTCGTTTACCTAGGATCGCTGATAAGTGCTGACGGCGACTGCAGCAAAGAGGTAAAACGAAGAGCCGCAATGGCCAAAACGGCGGTCAAGCGTCTTGAGAAAATCTGGAGGAACAGAGGCATTGCGAGGCAGACGAAAGTTAACCTAATTCGCACCTTGATTTTCTCAATATTTCTATACGCTTCAGAAACTTGGACTCTAAAAGCAACCATCCGCGCCAAGATTGATGCGTTCGAAATGTGAAGCTGGCGTAAAATGTTAAGAATACCATGGACAGCGCGCCGCACCAACGAGTCAATCCTGGCTGAAGAGAAAATAAAAACTCGTATTTCCACGACTTGTATGAGACGCGTTCTGCAACTGTTTGGACATGTAGCCAGGAGAGAGCCGGACAACCTCGAAAAGTTAATCCTGGTGGGCCGGATGGAAGGCAAGCGAGGAAGAGGCAGAGCTCCAGCTCGGTGGACCGACACCATCAAATGTGCTACCAAGATGAACACCCCCTTGGCCATTGGAAGCGCTCAAAACAGGAGAGCCTGAAAAGCGCTCATTAAACAAGCTGATCTTGTTGGTCGCGACCCTCAGCCATGAGGAATCGACAAGAAAGAAGAAGAAATGATCTTACCGGCGACTATTTTGATTGTTCCAGCAATATCACATTCTTTTTTGCAAATGCCGGGTGTCGTAGGTGGCGGGGGTGCGGGGGTGGTGGTCGTGGTTGTGGTCGTCGTGCGACGGGTCGGAGCGCTCGTACTCAGTTCAGGCATAGGACTGGTCGCAGTGGCATTTCGTTGAGCTTCAAGCAGCTTTTCAATTGAGAAAGGAGTTGTAGAAGGTGAAGGCCACCCAGTGAACTCTGTGGATGCTCTGAAATCAAAGTTGTATTTTGGGTACCTGTCTTACTTCCCGTGAGATTAAATTGAATGAATGGTTTAAGCTAAATCTTACCTCGTTGGCCACCCCTTTTGTATTTTCGGTGTAACAGGGGACGGTCCACTTTCAAAAAGTGGTTTTGGTGTAGTCTTTCTCGTTGCTTTATTGTTAGGTCGAGAGGGAAAGACTAGTTTGAACCCATTTGATGGCGATTTAGTAGTGGTAGTTGAAGTGGGCTCTTTTGGCTCTTCAGCCTTGTCTACTTTAAATCCTGGTGGCAAAAAGCTAGAAATATCAGCAATTTTGATATTTGGGATGACTTTACTTCCATTTTCAGTGTTGTTTAGTTTAAAACCAGGTGGTAAAAATGCTGAAATGTCAACTGGAACTGCAATTGCTGGAATAATCGCCTTTTCCGTTGTCGTTGTACTCAATTTAAAATCTTTGGGGAGGAAATCTGAAATATCAACTTTTTGAACTTTGTCTAAAATATTTGGTTTCTTATTTTCCATTGAATCTGATGAATTTGGTTCTGGTGATATGACTTTCTTAAAGATATCGTCTCGTATTTTGGTTTTAAAATCATTAGGTAAAAGCGGAGACTTCTCATCTAAAATTATGACTTTGTTTTTGAAATTGTTGCCTATTGAGCGGCCTTGAGTGCCGTTTATGCTGTCTTTTTCTTCTGATGACACCTGCACGGGATTCTCTGTCGTGGTAGTTGTCGTAGTCGTACTTGTACGTTTATCCTTAAATGATGGTCGAGGCTTGTATCCTGGAGGTAAAAGTCCTGTGAGATCATCCATAACCGTTACGAGTTTCTTTTTAGGTTTTGGTGTAGTACTAGTAGACGTTGTTGATGGTCTCGGTGTGAATTTTTTTATCAGGACTGGCAATGGATCCGGCGCTGAACGTTCTGTTGTTGCTGGCACAGAAGTACTTTTTACAGTAAATATTTTTATAGCGGCTTGCGTCGTTGTTGTTGGTTCCATCGTTGTAGATTCTGTTATGATTTCAAAATGTTTGTCGTCACTGTCCAAAGATCCGGATAAAACAGAGCTTGATAATTCTGATTGTATACTATCAAGTTTATCATTCAGGTTTTCTGTTGATAGCGAAGGTGATTCTTGGCTTGTGGATTCCTTTGAATTATCCATAGGGTTTTTAGTAACCTCGACTTCGAAATCGTCTTCCTCAATTTCATCTGTTAAAACTTGTTTCTTCTCTTCCTGCTCGACCGTGGGGAATGGCAGAAAACGTGCTCCCGAGACACTTCGACTTGTTTGAACTGAAGCAACTACTACCCAGTTTTCTGTAGTAACAGGAGCTGAAGTATCGTTTTCATCTTTTTCTATTGATGATTCTGATGAAGTAGGTAATTTCGTACTGCTTGGTGTCATGTTGAACTCAGGAACTGATATAGTTCCATTTACGACACTCTTAGTAGTAACTACAGATACAACTTCTTGGCCGAGAATGGACGGTGTTTCTACTGATGAATTATCTTGACTAGAAATTGAGGGGGTATCTTCCGATATGCTATCTTCATTAGAAACATCTGAATTGCTTTCATCGGGGTTGTTTAAAGGTGCATGGTCAATCTGGTCAATGACAGTTGTGTCAACAAATTGCTTGAAGTTATCATCCTTAACCATTGAATTATTATGTTGCATTAGTAATACGTCAAATGTTTCAGATGAATTTGGTTTGGACTTTTCAGTTGAGTGAATATTTTCTTCTGTCACATCATATTCGTCGTAATCATCAGAATGCTCTGATAAGATAGTTTTTCTCGTTGTATGTGGTACTGGTGTCGTTTCAGGATCATCGTAATACTCAACATACTCTGCATCATCTTCAAAATTCTCGATACTCCTATCATCATCATCTTCTTCAAGCTGGGTAGATTGGTCCAGTTTTTTCTCATCACTATTTTCGTTGACAGGGATTACTCTCTCTGTTGTCGTAGTCGATGTTGTTGTAGATGTTTTTAATGGAATATTCTTAATAATCTTTTTATGGGTCTCAACTGGAAGATGTGCTTTTGGTGCATTGTCTGTATTCATTGAGCTTGCTGACGGATTACTGTCGTATTTTTCAGTATCGTCACTGTTATTTGATTTTATGACTTGTACGTCAAATGACCCTTTATTGTTTTTCATAAGCTCCCTAAATGATGAGATGTCACTAATATCATCCTCTAATAAGGGCTCAATATCAAGCATTGACTTATATTCCGTTGAGGAATCGTGATAACTAGAATTTTCTTCTGAATTGCTAGTTAACTTTGGTGATTTCTCATTGTTTGTCAGCAGACTTGATGGAGAATTGCGGAAATTCAAGTTCTTATCTATTGGTGGAGGATCATAATGAGAAAATCTACCAGGACTAGGTTTTATAATTCGCTGTTTATTAAGTTTATTTGGATTATACGTTGTCACTCTGTGGTGTTCGAAAATATCTTGATTATCGTTATCGATATCTTCATCATTTATAATTCCGTGATTGCTGGTTCCGGAACTTTTTAGACTATTTCCGTCAAATTGAATATTCTTAAATCTACTGCTTTGGAGATAATCTATGTCTGGGTTATTAATTGTTACTTGCCCTAAAAATGCTTCTGGTTTTGACGGGTCATTTTGATAAGCTACGGAATGTATTTGCGAACTGTCAGGTCTTTTCGTTGAAGCTGGATGAACTAACTGATAGTTATGTGGCAGCGACGGCCTGAACCTTTGTCTCTGTGACACTGTGAATTCTGGTTGATTCAAATAGAATTGGTTACCGGCTTGGCTTCTACCAGTTGGTAGCTGGAAGGGAGATGGATTTTGGTTGTAATTTGGGCTGGGGAACCTAACATGGCCCTCGTTATATAGAGATGGCTGCGATGGGCTCGCGACCGATGGTTGGGCTCTGTAACTGTCGCCATGCTCAAAGTATGTTGAAGGTCTATTGCTTGGATAGAGCGGAGGTTGAACTTGAGCGAAGCTGCGTTCAATCGGTGTGTAATAAAAGTCATTTTCATCTGAAAAAGAAAGAAATTTTCGTTCAAATTAACCAATCGAAATATTTGGATTTTTTGGGAAACTTTTGGTATTGTCAGTGCTAATCACAAAAACGATTATTACCTACCTACTATATATTTTTGAATTCGGACAACGTGGCGTTCACGGATACATCCATAGTACATAACAAAGAAAATAAATTTTAATATTTAATAAATTTTGATATTAAAATCAATGTAATTTATTTATTTTATTTCCAAATTTTTTTAATTTGATTTTACCCCTAACAATAAAAATAATAATAAGACTAGAGGCTGCCCCGCGGTATCACCCGCGCTTTCTCTTAAACACAAAAATCCTGTTTTTTCCCGTTCCCGTGGGAATAACGGGAATTCCCTTCTTAGTGCTCACCTACACTCCCCAAGGAACCCACGTGCCAATTTTCAGCTTTCTACGCCCAGTAGTTTCGGCTCTGCGTTGTCTGTCAGTCAGCCAGTCAGTCAGTAACGGAAGAGTTTTATATATATTGATAACGTTACCATCTGCTAAGCACTCAAATCAAAAAGTAACCTGAATGAAAGGAACCTAACTGAGAAATCTGCGGAATTTTGGGCCGGTACCGCTAACTGCACTTCAAGGTGAAAGACCTTTCAACTTGTTGTTACAAAATTTAAAGTAGTACGTGGGTTATTTTGATTTATCAATTTATATAAAACTCTTCCGTTACTGACTGACTGACTGACTGACTGACTGACTGACTGACTGACTGACTGACAGACAACTCAGAGCCGAAACTACTGGGCGTAGAAAGCTGAAAATTGGAACGTGGGTTCCTTGGGGTTTGTAGGTGAGCACTAAGAAGGCATTTCCCGAAATTCCCACGGGAACGGGAAAAAACGTGATTTCTGTGTTTATGAGAAATCTGCGCGGGAAAAACCGCGGGGCAGCCTCTAGTATGATTATAAATTATAATACATTTTCAAAACATTCCAATAATGAGATTACTACAAAACTAGTACCTACATTCAAAACTACGTACTTGCAAATAATGAAAAGAAAATTAATTACCTATTACAAACTAAATTTATAATATTTAAAGATTTGAATTACAATCCTAATTATAAGGAACAACAAAGTATAAAATTACACTCACAGGCAACATCTTGCTGCTCTGAGGAATGCTTACATTACACTTTAGATATATTTGTAGTACTGTGCCTCTCTAAAGTAGTGATAACAACGCTCGTAATGGATTTTATATGTGACTAAGTGGTTTGTTTGTTGCATTCTATAGTATGCCAAGAAATGCTTTTAGTTCGAAATGTATACGTAAACTTTTATTTTTGCAGTATACGATTTTTTTGTAAGATTATAAATGTGCTTGTAATAAAATAAAAAGCTATTAGAAAATTATACGTTCCTCTATAAGGTACGTAAAATCTAATAATAAAACTTCTTGAGGATTTCGATAATTGAACTTTATTAGATACGCTTAGCTCAGCGTCACTCAGCAAGCGCTATCAATCAGGCGTATTCACACATGTCGGAAGTGAAGCCCACCTGACCTTAAAGCGGTCAGGTCAGGGGTCAGGTGAGATCGGATCAGAACCCTTTCTTTTGTACCTCAACAATACGTGAAGTTATTGTTGGAGTGATGGATGGAGTTGCATGTATAAAATGGTTCGTCTCGTCCGTCGTCTGCCGTTCCTTCAAGAACTCAAGGAACCCACATGACGCCGCGGTCAGAGCCGGACCCATTGAGAAAAAAAATACATAGATATGTATTTCAAATCTCAAAGTTTTAAGAAAACAATAGATCTTTACATAAAATCGCGCCTCGCCACTACGCTGCTACAAACGGTTCGCAGGCTTCCTGTAATCTATCGATTTCTAATTACGCTGTCTGATCGGGAGCGCCTAATTATACCCGATACATAAGAAATTAATTTTCCTTAGATTATCTCACTGGTGATGGATACTCTTACGTCGTAAAGACTTGAATATTATACGGAACATCATTCTCTTAAACCATGAAATCTTATAAAGAAAAAAAAAATTGATGCAAACTTATATTATGGAACAGCATATATTCTTCTTTGTTTTTTTTTTTTTATATAAATCGTGCAATTGTTGGAAAACTGATTTATGTACAATGAATTAAAATATTTCAAGACTGCTGTTGTTTCGGATAATATTAAAAAAAAAAGCAGCCCTATACTACATGTAGTAAAAGCAATTTATCGTTAAAAGCTGAGGGATCAGGCTATTCTTTTTAACCCCCGAACGAAAAATTCAGAGAGGGGTGTTCTTAGAGTATACATATTACAGCTATAGAGGGAGTACATCCAAGTGGGAACAGTAGACACAGGTGAGAACAAAAAGACGTTCCCGCCGCGAGCGTCTATAGTCTGTGATGATTGCTTGCACCGTGCGGTCCTGGAGAGATATTGTTCGTATTTCGCCGTTACTATGGTGAAATGTGCAGTTGATTGTTGCAAAAATTATACCAGAAAACACACCAAATCGAAATCAAGTATTACATTTCACCGGTAAGTCGATTTTCATACTTATTTTTATAAAAACAATTCAATAATCGCGGGGTTGAAGGAGACGTGAGAGGCGGGCACGCACAAACTCGCCTCCACACCGCACCTCACCATTCTCCCCACTTGCTCCCCACTCGAGATTTTAGTGATGTGCCGCGACAAACGTTAGAGTCGATGTTTTTTTATCAAATGTTTATAATCTGCACGGTATAGTAATGTAACTGTAACACTAAAATCTTATGATAATCTTCTAGCTTCTATCTACTATAAGATATAAAAACCAATCGGGGTTTGTTTGCTCGCTAAAACTCTAGCCGGCCGGGCGGATTTAAGGTGGAAACTCTCGGTATGGCGCAAAATTCATAAATCTTTGGGTTTTTTTATTTATTATGACGAAAGTATTCGTTTTTAACCGACTCCAAAAAATGAGGTTATCAGTTTGACTTGTATGTATGTTTTATGTCTGTATGTATGTTTGTCCGCGATTATCTCGAGTTTGGCTAAACCGATTTTGATGTGGTTTTCACAAAAGTATTTTTTACATTCAGGAAAAGGTTTGAGTACCAATTTTAACCAACTCACTTGGTGTAAGTGTCAGTTTATTATAGGCGGTTCCTTTTTTGTAAAAAATAAATTATTAAATCATGGAAATTTCATCCTACCCTTAGTCATCCACTGCTGAGATGACTTTGCGTATCTAAAAAAACCGTTTCCTACATTGGAACGTTGCAACGGTTTTGGAAGACAGACCTACTGATTTTGTGTATGAATTGTATAGGGTGAAAGACCAAATATCAAGTTTCTTATATATACACAAAATCGGTAACTCTGTCTTTCAAAAACGATAATATGTGATAATAACGATTAGTATGTGGGAGCTGGTTTTTTACATAAGCGAATTCTTTTAAACTTTTTTACATACCTACGCGGAAGAAGAGAGAGCTAAACTATCAGTACTGACGAAGAACAATCTTTCATCAACAATAAACAAAATTTTGAACAAAATTTCATCTCAATAGCTTAAGGTGGTAACTCTCGGTATGGCGTGAAATTCAAATTTTTTCGCATTTTTGAATTATTCTGGCAAAAGTTTTCATTTTTGATGAAGTTAAAAAATTTGAATTTCGCGCCATACCGAGAGTTACCACCGGGTGGTAACTCTCGCTATGGCGCGAAATTCAAATTTTTTCGTGTTTTTTATTTATTCTGGCGAAAGTATACATATTTTTAAAAGTTTCAATGAATTCGCGTATGTAAAAAACTATTTGCCACATTGTAATACAACGTTTTTAAAAGACAGACCTACTGATTTTGTGCCTAAGGACATAAAGGCCAAAAATCAAGTTAGGTCCTTAGACACAAAATTAGTAGGCCTGTCTTCGAAAAACGTTGTATTACAATGTGAGAAATGGTTTTTTACATACGTGAATTCATTAAAACTTTATTAAAAATTAATACTTTCGCCAGAATAATTAAAAAACGCGAAAAATTTTGAATTTCGCGCCATACCGTGATTTACCGCCTTAAAGATATCTATTTATTCTGGCAAAAGTATACATATTTTTAAAAGTTTCAATGAATTCGCGTATGTAAAAAACTATTTGCCACATTGTAATACAACGTTTTTAAAAGACAGACCTACTGATTTTGTGCCTAAGGACATAAAGGCCAAAAATCAAGTTAGGTCCTTAGACACAAAATTAGTAGGTCTGTCTTCGAAAAACGTTGTATTACAATGTGAGAAATGGTTTTTTACATACGTGAATTCATTAAAACTTTATTAAAAATTAATACTTTCGCCAGAATAATTAAAAAACGCGAAAAATTTTGAATTTCGCGCCATACCGTGATTTACCGCCTTAAAGATATCTGCTTCAAAATTGAGTTGTAAGATTTCATCCGAACAATCATTCATACATATACATTGCAATGCTATTTAAATAAATGCTTTTAAAAAACATTAATTGTTAATAAAAGAAATACTTAAACAAAACGTTTTTTTTATTTTATAAATCAACTAGCTTCCCCGCAAGATTTCTTCTGCGTAAAGTATTAGATGCAAAAGAAAACCGGTAAGTATACTTATGCACCCAATGCAAATAACTTATCGACATCTCGTTAATTGGCACGTAAGTAGTTGATTAACATCCCTAGCTGTCATACACATAATCTCTATAGGTATGTATAGCTCATCTGTCTACACTGCGCACTGAGTGATTGACTGTATAGGCTTGTTCTTGTATTATTATTATTCTGAGGGGGTGTTATAATTTTAACGTGTGTATCTGTCTGTCTGTCTGTCTGTGTATCTGTCTGTGGCATCGTAGAGCCCAAACGGCTGAACCGATTTTCGTTTAGTTTTTTTGTATCATAGATAATTTCAGGCCGAGTGTTCTAAGCCATGTCTGATGAAGATCTGATCAGCGGTTTGAAGATGATCAGCTCTTAAATAATGGATGAGAGGATCTAACTATCTTCCTTATGTCCGATCGATTTGAAATTTGGTACCATGTTACATCTATGTTATAGAAAGTATTTGGTAAGGTAACCATGACCTGATCTGCCGTTTGAAGATGACCAGCTCTTGAATAATGGATGAGAGGATCTAACTAGCTTCCTTATGTCCGATCGAGTTGAAATTTGGTGCCATGTTACATCTATGATATTGAAAGTATATGTTAAGGTAACCATGACCTGATCTGCCATTTGAAGATGATCAGCTCTTGAATAATGGATGAGAGGATCTAACTAGCTTCCTTATGTCCGATCAATTTGAAATTTGGTACCATGTAACATCTATGATATAGAAAGTATATGGTAAGGTAACCATTACCTGATCTGCCGTTTGAAGATGATCAGCTCTTGAATAATGGATGAGAGGATCTAACTAGCTTCCTTATGTCCGATCGAGTTGAAATTTGGTATCATGTTACATCTATGATATTGAAAGTATATGTTAAGGTAACCATGACCTGATCTGCCGTTTGAAGATGATCAGCTCTTGAATAATGAATGAGAGGATCTAACTAGCTTCCACATGTCCGATCGAGTTAAAATTTGGTGCCATGTTACATCTTTGATATTGAAAGTATATTTTAAGGTAACCATGACCTGATCTGCCGTTTGAAGATGATCAGCTCTTGAATAATGGATGAGAGGATCTAACCACCTTCCATTTGTCCTATCAATTAAAAATTTGGTACAGCGTGTTACTAATGATATTGAAAGTATATATTAAGGTAACCATGATATTTTTAAGATGATTAGCTCTAGTTCTAGTTAAGTTGATGAGGGGTCTGACTGGGTCGGTTTTTAAATTTTTAAATTTGAGTTATATTATATAAATGGTAAAACGACAGCATAATTACAAGGTCGGCTTGCCGTTTAATAATAAAACCCAATATATTTTTCCCAAGTATCTTAATTGAAAATATGAGAGCAAGGAATTTATTAAAATAATTAAATATCTGTACCAATATATATTTTTTTTGTTAACGGGGGAAAATGCCTATCGCATTTCCTGTCGCTCGGGGGAGCGACGGGAGTCTCGCATCGCACCCACTAAAACCCCCCCGTGGCCGTCTCGGTGTTTTTTTCGGTGTCCTTCCCACGCTCAGCGAAGCGAAGCTGTTCACTTTGTGCTCGGGAGGGGCATGTTGTCCCTCCCCTTCTCGCCTCTGGAGTTGCTTTCAGGGCCGTTTCATGAGTGTGTCGGGCGCTCGCCCTTCACATCCACGAACCCAATGACCCATTTTAGTCGCCTCGTACGACAGGAAGGGCATACCGCAGACCGATTCTTATGGCCGGAACTACAGGGCTTCGCGGCGGCACTATGGCCTGCCGCGGCAGCGACCGCGACCTCTTCCCCGGCCACTCCGGGCTTCTCTCCTTCTTTTAGCCGCCTCCTTCACAAGCATGACGACTTCGCAGAAGGTGGCGGCTGCACGCTAAGCCCCTTTGCTGCCAGCCATGGCTGTGACCATGGATGGCAGCGAGAGGTTTCCTCCAATTACGGTATAGCGAGCGCCGCCCTCTTAGTGGCCCAGGCCGGACACTCGAGCAGTGTGTGCTCCGCCGTATCCTCGGGCAGTTTGAGCAGTGGTGGCATCGAGCGGACTGATCTTACTTTACCTATACCCTATACTCCACATGTACCGACCAAAGACGCCATGTCCCGTCAGCACCTTGTGTAAGCCATTTTTGACTTTTTAAAGTAATAATTTTATATGTGTGCTCTGTTAATAACCTGTATAAATAAAATAAAATAAATAATTATTATAAGGTATAAAATAAAAAATATAGTGTTAATTTCTCTATGGATACTTACCTATTTTGATGGATGCCTTTTCTTTAATAAATTGGTAAAAGTTCTTGTTTGATTGTGTGGAAACTAGCCCTAAGCGTTTATTATTATTAGATAATTGGTTTCTATAAAGGCTTAACATAAGATTAACTAATACCGCAGATCCTAACTTGAGCTTATCCCCTAATTAGAATGACCTCACGTGCGATCCTTCGTCAAGTTTGACTACTGACTAGTTTCTGAGCTCAGTTGGGTTCAGTGATTTTGGGGTCAAACGTGCTACTTTAACATTATGGATTGAAGTAGAATTTCGTGTATGAAAAATAAATTTGAGTAGAGTAGTTATTGAATTAATTTTTTTGTTTGGTTTCAGTTTATAGGCTAAATAAGTGGATGTATTTGTCGTGGCCATATCGTAAAATTGGCCATTTCATGATATGGCCGGCCATTTAATGAAATGTGAACTTTTCTTGGCCAGATCGTTAAAATCTCAACGTTTAACGGTTTGGCCAAATGATCGTATGACTATTTCATGAAATGGCCAAACGTTAGCGATCATATCGTTGAATAGTTACAAAATTCTCCGCTAGTGGCGCTGTAGTTGCGTGTGTTGTGTGATTTGATGTGACGCGCCATTACGGTTTACAATAATAAAATGAAAAAAGTGAATTTAAGTGAGGATAAAGACGATAAAAGTAGTACAGAACAACTACGTTTTGATTCGAAGATATATGTGAGTTTTATGCAAACCAATCTATAAACGTAAGCAACGTTAAAAACCATGGAGTTCCGAACGATTTTTTAAAGATCCGTATTTAAATCATACATTACTCGAATTATAGTAAAATATTTTTTTTTACTTGTTATTATGTTCTGAGTTAGATTATTTATATTTAGCTAGTACTGGGAACTTTTTAAATTTTTAGGTTACACAACAACGATTTGGCCAAACGTGGTCGGGCAAATCGTTAAAAGTTTGGTTTCGACGATCTGCCCAATGAATATTGGCCATTTCATGAAATGTGCACTTTTCATGAAATGGCCGGCCAGATCATGAAATGGCCAATTTTACGATTTGGCCACGACATATTCACAAAATATCAATTTGTTGGTAAAGGATATTAATGTACCTAGGCAAGTTATTAATATAAAATCGTTTGTAAGATTTGCCTGTAACGAACCTCGCTAGTGGCAAAGATTCATGATATAGTAACTAAAATCATATATGTAGTTTGGTTTTTCTTTCTACACCAACTCAATTAAATTCTAATTTTCTTCACAAGTCTCATAATTTTAAAAGATAAAAATAGCCGAGATTTAAATACAAGACTAAAAGCCTTTTTGATGTTGCGGCTATTAATTGAGCTCGCCATCGGGACGAAAAACCATTTATTGTGAAAGGTCGATTTGTCAAACAATCTATATTAAATTATAATTTAATGCTAAGTTTATTAGAAAAATACTTTCAATAGAAGTTTTAAGGTTTTAGATTCAAATCATGAGGACTCACCTTGACATAGCGTGTCTTTTGTCAAGCAAAGAAGGAAAGCAGCGATCGTGATGACCCTCAGTCGTCGCCGCCCCATTATTTTAATTTTTGATTTTCACAGTAACATTGATCTATAACGTCAGTAGCTCTTTAAAGACGATTCTTTGTAAGTCCAGTTTAATTTTAAATCTGCCATATTAGGCTAAATTAATAACTGAATAGTCTACACCATATTTGCGGCACAGTCACATCTGAAACAAAAAAAATGCAATTTAATCTTACTTCTTAAAAAAGAAAAAAATCTTATTACTGATAGGTTGACATAGTCATTTAAACATACATAAATTCGGAATATTTAATTTAGCGACCATAACCATGTTGTAAAGAAGATACAAGAATAAGAAAAGTCATAAGTGATACGACAGCGTTATATAATTTTGGTCACGTTTGACGCTGGATCGCCCCGGGCTCCCTTTACTCTCACTTTCGCTCTCTCTAGCTAGAGCTGTTAAAAACCTCATGTCTCTGATTCGTTCCACGTGGATGATTTAGCTGAGCATGCCTGCTTCATCTTGTTGATGACACTTTCATTCAACCAGCCAGCCATTTAAGCATTGCCCATTTTGTATTCGGTGGAAGAAACCTCCCGAACAAATTACGCAGAGATCGCATTTTCATTGAATTCATACATGCTTAAACATACACGACGCCATTGCTAGCAGCATAGTCAGGTTCGAATATTTTATTTAAACTCCTGAATGCAAACTTTATAAACTTTGCTCTTAAATTTCATCTTTCTTTACTCAGAGTTTGCATCTTAGTTTTACAACCAATTCACTTTAAAGTTTTTAAATGTTACTAGGTACCTATATAATATTAAATCTAACATAATATTGCAGTTGATATGAACTTGATATTCCAAGAAAGTCCCTTGTCGTTGGAACTTTGACATTTTGGACCCATGTCACTACGTCTAAATTGAGTTCGACACTTCTGAGAACTTCGTTCGTTTCTCATTCCTTGAGGCTTTGGCATGATGGTTTGGCAATGTAAAATTCCCAGTACAGTCGTTGGCATCAACATTTCAATTATTATTATAAGTACAAAAAGTTATTGTTGTCTCTGTTTTGTGAATTTTTATTAGCCTGCAAAAGCCCGAGAAATATTTCATAGAAAACTGTAAATGCGATTTTATATAAAGCTGTATAAATGTCTACGCTCACATAGCAACAAGAATTATCTAAACAAAATTGAAGAGAGCAAGATGTCGTTGCGGATGAAGCGAAGTGTGACATCAGCCGGCTGCGTCATCTCTAAGATGCCGGAGCTGGCGCGCGGTGTATTCGTGAAAGCGAAGCGTTCCGGCTCAACGAAAGCGATTTCCCGCTGCGTTTTGAACAAACAAACACGAGTATTCACACGAATCAACTAGGTATTTTATTAAACTATTTTCCTTTTACTATACCATGCATTTTTGCGGTGCTGGATGGACTCGATTTGGCCAACAATGTATGTTCTTCTGTTCTTCTTCCAACTTCTTGCTCAACATTTATTGAAAAAAAAAAAAATTTTGCTGTACAAATAGGTTTTATATTTAACATTGATCTCAATTGACAAAACGAAGTTGAACTTTAGTTCCAGTGAGTTCACATATTATCACACAGTAAGCCTCGCTCGTGCTGCACTATGTGTCACAGAGATCACTGCAATAAAAAATAATATGTTTTTTACAAATGGTTTTAAATTGAATTTTATTTTCAATATAAGGGTCATTAAGATAATTAAGCAACCACAAATTACGTCTGCTAAGTCTTTTCTTTCATAGGAGGCATCTAGGACTCTAAACTGTCACGGCGGCGGGAAATAAAAATATTATTACATTATTTTTTTTTACAAAGACCAATGACCAAGTACCAGTAAAGAGAAATAGTACCTTCATATGAAGGTACTATTACTATTTTTTTGATAGCTAAATAAACATTTTATTATCTCTCTGCATGACACCTTGTAACATTGGATGTGTCTTGATACAATAACTATCTATTTTTGCTTTATTTTTTAAAGATAGATAGATAAGATTAGTATTGTTATGTTGGTAAACATCACAATGCAAATTCATTGATCTCTCCCTGCTGCTTACACAAACTGTTATAAAACTAATATTTAATAACAAAATAAAAAAATACAGCTATCGTTTTAAATAACAGAGATGGAAAGAAGCCATTGAATTTAACGTCACAGCCTCGTCTATTACTGCATTTGCACTGCAGTGACTTGGACGAAAATAATTAATTAATAAAGCCCCTCATGATTTCTTGAGCCGAAAATTTTAACAATGTAACGACTAGGTGTAACATGATTGTGTTGAAACATTCTGTTCCATGGAGCGCGAGCTTGTTGGAGCAAGTGGTGTATGAAGCTGACGCATTATTAAAATATCAAGGTCACATTGCACTGCGGTAAGTAGTAATAACAATTATAATTCACATAGTCGCAATGGAATGTTGCTCTAGCATAGAGTAATATGAGAAAAAGATAATCGGTTCTGAATAGGGTAAGAATATAAAAAAAAAACACTAGGTATATTCTATTTTATGTAAAAAATATATTAAGAGAATTATTTTGAAACCCTCGAGCGCAAGAGCTAACGTTCATCAAAATAAAATTTTATTACATTTACAACCGAGCATTTTTATTTCATTTTATATTTTTAAACAATGAAACGGGCTTTGAAATATACAATTGAAAGGTTTTAGGTGGACAGATAAGGGAAGCCCGTAAATTAAATTATATGAATATCGGAAAAGGCCGCTAAATATTGTGAATTTCTAGTATTTATGTATTTAGTAATTTCATGGCGTAGTAATACAAATACAATAATTAGGTATACCTACTGTATAAGTTGGTTAATAGACAATGTGTTCAGTCCATTCTCTCTGTGTAATGTGTGTTCTTCATTGTGTGTTTAGGGCCGCCCTGTACTAAACGGACAAGACACCATTAAAATTATTTTCAGAGTTGATTGTGTTACAATTAACGTTTATGTTATAAATATACACTACTGTTAAGTCCAACAGAACATAAATCGTGTCCATTGTCACCGTTATGAAACTTTCTCACGGCCATTTTGTTGCGTAGGCTAGTGATGGCAAACATCTAACGTGCGTCTGTCATCAGTCTAAACTAAATAAATATGTTTTCTTTGTTCGCTGCCATTTCTATATTTTACGATACTTTACGGCACATGTTTAGTGAAATTATTAAACGATATTATTAATATATGAGGCTTTGATGCGGGTTGGAGTTGGAGCCAAACATCAGATCCACTATGGAGCAAGGTATCGATAATCATTTAAACTTTGAATTAGACACGCTCGCACTTTTAACATGACCTTGATACAATTTGTTGAATTTCACGATCTGATTCGTGATCTTCATGCTATGTGAATTTTAATTGTACATTATAAATCTTATAAAATTAAAAACGCTATACCTACTTTCCGATTGTTTAAATTAATTGTCTAATATACGCAAGACAATTAATTTAAGAATATCCATTAATTAAAGAAAACTATTATGAATTATAATAGTTTATAGTTACAAATAGTTGTGTCAGCACAGTTTAATATTCTGTCAATTAATAATTACCGTGACTAATTTCAGCGGCCACTTGCATTTGGCCACATGTTCGCTATTGCTAAATCTGTGACCTTAAGTCAGCATAAGAAATGGCAACTAATTATTTTGAAACTGACCGAAATTTGGTTCACCCTGTTTTGAATTTTGTAAAATAAAGGAACGTAACATTTTTTTTAATTATAGAACAATATTTATTAAGGTGGTAACTCTCGGTATGGCGCGAAATTCAAATTTTTTCGTGTTTTTTATTTATTCTGGCGAAAGTATCGCGTATGTAAAAAACCATTTCTCACATTGTAATACAACGTTTTTGGAAGATAGACCTACTGATTTTGTATCAAAGGGGTAAAAGGCCAAAAATCAAGTTCCTTGAAAATACACAAAATCGGTAACTCTGTCTTTCAAAAACGATATATCACAATGTGGGAGATAGTTTTTTACGTACGCGAATTCATTTAAACTTTATGAAAAATGAATACTTTCGCCAAAATAATAAAAAAACGTGAAAAAATTTTAATTTTGCGCCATACCATGAGTTACCGCCTTAAAGCAGACACAAAACATAAAAAGGAAGTTTTTGTTAATAAGTTTTTGTTTATAAAGAGCTCTATTTAAAAAAATATCCCTTAAATATAAAAAAATGTAGTTAGTAAGGTTGCCAACAAGACTCCGTACAGAGATTGGTTTCCGCAACGACTGAAAAAAAAAAGGCATACTGTAACTGCGTAGCGGATTTTGTCTCGGATCTTCAGCCAAAATAGTCTGGTCCAGATTTTAATTTTAGAGCGATATATAAAAATAGATTAGTTGGCAACTCGGCATGCAAGTATTGGATAATTGTGTTCACGAAGTCTGAACAGTTACGTAATATTGTTCAATCGTGCGTACACGAATTATGATGTTACGTACAAACGACAGACCGGCCTCACGCTGGGCTGACGCTGTAACCCTTTTATATTTCAAATAGAACCATATGTATTAATCAATCAATATATGTAAAGTATTCTTTCGGCACTTACAAACGTATTTGATTGAGAAACGATTGTTACAGCTTAAAATTTTAAATTAAAATATAAGATGGATTAAGAGATAGTAAATATTAGTACTTATTTTGTTTCATTATGGATATATTTTATTTTTTGAGTAAATTAAGTGATTGATCTTGTGACAAACAATCCAATTATCTTATCTAAAAATTAATTAGAGCGTCAGTTAGAAGACATGTTCGGGAAAAATAACACACACACACATCACACTCAGAGCCCCTTACTAGGAAGAACCTGTATGTAGGGTGCCCGAAACACACACAGAGACGAACATCACACCCAGACCGGAAACAAACATCGATATTTATCATATTATTATCAATATATTATTTTGGTAAATGTTTGTAGTCCAGGGAAGGTTTAAAAAGGTGAGAAAATATGGAAAAATTGCGAGAAAAATAGTTAAAACGATAATTTAATTTTGCATATAGTTAGTAAGGCGACACGTAGTTTGCCGGGACAGCTAGTATAGAAATAAAATAGTGGGGACATCGACTTTGCAAGAACAAACGGTGTGTACCGACGTTTTTTTTGGACTTAAAAAAAACCTTTACGATATAAATAATGATGATCTTATCAGTGTAAGCTATTTCTCATAGGTTTTTGTTTTATTTATTATATTTTATTTCCAACCACCAACAGTTTTTATAGCTTTACGTTTAATAGTATTTGCTGGATTGTGTTACGAATGTTCGTCAGTTTTATCGTTCTGAAAATACTCATACAGAGCCAAGGTGTCTCAAATACATTAACAGCTCTACGAAGGTTCACTTGCATGTCATTGTATTTGTTTATTTAATTATACATTAAAAAATCCTTACGTCTATTTTAAAGATGTTACCTTCAGAATGCTTTTCAATGTCACTTATTTTAGCTATACAGTAAGCTGTTTGTAGTTTGGCATGCGATAATCTATTCTTTATAATATTTGTGTTTCCATCCGTCTGTCCGTCTGTCTGTCTAAGGCACCTATGTCCGAAACTCTAAATGAAATGTTTAATAAATCTTAATAAAAGGTTTAATAAATCTAAATGAAATGTTTGCACAATTTTTTTATGTTGTCCAAAGAATACTAACAAATATTAATAACTTAAAATAATTACGTGTATTAAGTACAAAAAACTTAGTTTTTTATCCGATTTTGTCAAGACTCTACTGAGAAACCGACCGGGTGAACAAACACCAAATAATAAGCAGTCGCTACTTCACTTCATGTAGAATAACAACAAATGGGTGAAAATCAACAAGCTGATTATTTTTATCATTTCGGTGGATTTTTTTATTTTTAATGTTATTGACATATATTCAGTGTCTAATAAAACTTTAACCTGTTTTGTAAAATGTGCGTGAGTGGCCATCGAATAAAACCAAAAGTTAATTAAATATTTAAGTTTAAAAATTTTATGAGTCCACTGAAATGAAAAGTGTCCACCGAGATGATAAAATCGTACACCGAAATGATAAAAATGTCCACCGAAATGATATAGTTTGGACTGAAAATGAATGAGTCCACCGAAATTTATAACGGCCACCGAAATGAAAGTTAAATTTGTCCCCTCATCACTGAAATGATAAACAATTTTTTTTGTGGGGATCCACAAAGTAGTTATAAGCGGCGCTTGTGCACTTAGAGGTTAAGCTGGACAAATCCGAGGCGAGGAAAATTACGGGGAATGAAAAAAAAAACAGTTTTGCCAGAGCTATTGGTCTAAAACTTACTGTCCTCTGAAATGATAACATTTTTCAGGACAAAAGTTAAGTGCTTGCCAAATGTGTAAGAAAGTAGATGAACAAACAACAATAGTTTTTATATCAATAAAATCATCAAGCCTATATTATAATAAAATGATACGCAAATCGATTTAAAACAAAATCGTGAACGTGATTGTAGGAGAAGACACTTTAAGAGTGAAATTGGGTTCAGGACAAGCCACCGTGATGATAAAATGTCACTTTGACATTTTTTTTAGGTGTTATAGATGCCCTTTCTCAATGATTTTTTTTGCCAAGGTGGAGAAGTACGTACACTACTAAAAAAAATATCCTTATGATAAACGAGCACATTGCACTACCGAAATCACGTTTGCCATGTTTTTTTTTCGCTTGGGATTTTCACCCAAATACTGAAAGCTAGCCCATGTCACACAATAAATTTCTTCCGGTACCTTCTAAGCGCGACCCCTCGCACTTGGCTGTTCATTAAAATACAACGCAGGTAGAATACCTGCCACGGCAATTGACAGTTCAACCACAAAAAAAAAGTAAAAAAATCAAAGCTTGATGAACGATAGCAACAAAAAAATACAAAACCGACAAACTGTACAAGAAAAATTCCTATACATTATTGACATATTTCACATACAGAAAGCAATATCCTACGTCCAGAGTCCCCTCCGATGTGAAAATATACGAATTCCAATTCGCTGCATTGTTATTAAATTTCACACCTGCTCATGACATACATAGTAAAATATTGTTTTATTTCTTTGATACCAGTTTATAGTAACAGTACCTGTAAAATTATTTTGACTTGTTTCTATACAAGTTTGGCCATAATTACTTGTCATTGAAAGTAGAAATAAAGCGTTAGGAAATAGTTTGTAAAGAAATAGCTGAAGTAAAGACGCGGAAAGAGGTCAGCAGTTTACATTCAGGCTGCATGGAGGTCAAGACGAAGCGTCCGGAGCACAATGGAAATAATTTAAAGTAACGAGTGTTACACTAGCAGCGGCTACGAGCCTAGACAAATCTAATCGTAACTTGAACTAAATGTGTTAAACATTTTACATCGACGTCTATGACAGTGAAAATTAATGTGCAATGTGTCTTGTTTTTTACTGAAATTGGTCCAATAGTTCGTGTAAAATACACACAGTGCACTTGGCTGTTCCCTGATTTATTTATTTTCCTTTCGGCTTAGCGCGCATTAGATATAAGACGAAAAAAAAAATAATACTATAGACAACTTCAAAAGTTATACAAATTTACATTAAATATTATTTGGTGGTTTATTATTGATCATGTAAAGTTTAGTTGGTATTTATAAATTTGTATTAGATGTATTAGGTAGGTTTTGTTTTGTTAATCATACCTACGTCTAAGGAAGAGTTCTGTACATTTGGTATTCTGTGCTCACAGGCGCAACACAGGCTATTAGTCTGGTTCTGGTGCCAGCTACACTGTTAACTATTATCACTGTTAACTGTTAACTATTATTATGAAACAAAAACTAATGTTTCTCATTTAGAAAATTGGATTTCATTACGACCATTTCTTTGTGAGCGGTTTACCACATTAATCCATCAGGTCAAATAAGATTAATATTATTTAACGTGGCCGAATTTTAAAAGAATTACTTTATCATATTACCTTCACGCCCTGAAAAACAATAAATAAATAGTTTATGTATAATATAATGTCACTTCCCGCGTCTGTCCCTATGTATGCTTAAATCTTTAAAACTACTCAACGGATTTTGATGAGGTTTTTTTGAATAGCAAGAGTGATTAAAGAGGTAGGTGTATGGGTGTTATACATGCACAAAATACTAATAGATTAGGTGGTGAGAAGTTCACCGGGTCGACTAGTTGTAAATATAACAGCACTCAAATTTAAAGAATAAAATTTTTTTGTAGATATTGTTTAATATTTCACTTTATCCATAAAAAGCTATTCTCCACTTGTAATTTGGAAGCCAACTGTACGTCTAATATACATCTAAGAGCTACATTTCACAGCTGTCGAATAAGTAAGCCACGAGTTATCAATAACCGTAGGCCTAAAATAATTTAATAACGATTGTTGATTCGCAGTTTTTGCGTGTGTATTACTCAACAGAGCTAAAACGCTGCCACCGGGTTCTGTCGGTGCAAGCAGTTCGCAACCTTGCCCCTCCTCCCCCGCCCCGGCACGAGGCTGCCTTCCCCTCTAACGCCCACAAATCACTTTCACCACCTCTGCTTCGACAAACTTGCAAACGGCGGCGGTGTTTCGAACTCGGTTCCATGGTTCCATGCTGTAATGCTGTAGATTTAGTAATTTATATTTTTTAGCCAATATGTCATATAATAAATAAGCTCAGCATTGAATTCAAAACATCATGCACCAAATAGCACCGCCGCCATATTAACCATTACCATTCTTCCTCTATTAAATGTAAAGTACCTATATTTTAATGTTGGATTTATTGCATTGTAAGCAAGCGCGGGGCCCCGCGTTGATGTCTTTTATATGGCGATGCTCTTGCGCATTACAGTTTACTAATGATTTTGAAACAATACAATGCTTTTTTATTACATTTTACACCGATATAACTATAGTAAAAGAAAAAAAAAACAAACTTATTTATAAAATAATGGACTACGTCGTTAACTGATTGAAGGTAAAAAAATGTTTAAGAAACAAGAAGCCAAAACTAGTTAGGTTAAGACTGCATTTTAAATACAATTACGCAGACTTGTTTATAATAAAATAAAATTATTTTGATGCAACAAATGATTTTGAAATACAATTAAACTTATTATGAGTAGCACAAAACGTTTGTTATTTGTTAATTTTGGGAACGCATAAGCAAATACAGACATCTATTGAAACTATGTTTTAAATATTTATTTACCGATAAGCAATAGCAATTATACATCTGAAATAAAACTGGTGATGTAAGTAATAGCCAACAATAAAACTGTCATATCGTGAGTTACGCCCATATGAGTTCGATTGCATTTTAGGAACGATTTGTACAGAGCAGCGCGCATTGAAGCATAGAGAACACGACTTCAAAGGTCGCATTACACATTGACCAATCGTGTGTCATATTATTTTAAATAAAAAAAATAAAGGAATTAAACCTAGTGTTCATAAGTTTAATTAATGGCAGTAAAACATACATTTGACCGAAACTTTGTTAAAACTCATGTACCATATACTTAGGAGAAAAACCTTAGTTTGAGGTGTCGAACAAGCTTTATTAGTACCTGTTCGTTTTATTATTCGTTTCATTATAGCAGTTTCATGTAACAAAACTTTATAACAAACAATAAATATATCTTTCTGACTATGTGGTTTGATAATCAAAAATTTAAGTAAGTAAGATACAGAGAGTTAATAATAAAGGCATCCAGGATGTTGCCTCCGATGCGACCGGTTTGGATCATTCGGCATCGCGTGTTCGAGCATCGGCGGCGGAAGACATGGCTAAATGTCACTTGATCTCCTTCCCAATGCCGTGTTGCTTATGTTTCAGTGAACTTTGTTGGTTCAAAAATGAGAATACAAGTAGGTACAAAGTAGGTAGATCTAAGATTAAAGTCAAATAAGACCTTAATTGGTTTACATTTAGTCCATTAACATGTTTTTTCAGGTGTTCTGGTAAAACTTCTATAATATAACCTATACAAGTTAACAAGCCGATATAACAATGACGGGAAAACTAATTATTGCAATACTCTTTAATCTCTATATGAATTTATATATACTATTTACTATGGTAAACTGTATTTTGTATCATCAGCAAATCGACCTACCGATTTTGCTGCACCAAAGTTTTTTCACATAATAAAAGTATATTATAATACGCATACATAATACAAGTAAGTAGGTACTTGTAATGCCATTAATAAGGTCATTAATATTAAATTATATTGTATTTTTTTTAAATCAATTTCTAAATAAAACGTAGGTGCATTTATTTATTAAACAATGTTTAGTATAGACACAGTCAAGCCTTAACAAAGGCTTTTACTTGTGATAGCAAAACTTCATTCACTAATCACAAACATCATTAATGTGGCTGCAAATTATGTTGCTTGGACTGGAATCAAATTATCGTTCCATTCTTGTCCAATTACTGCTGTTGGTTATCAGAAAATTTACTTATTGTTTAAACAAGTTTAATTTATACATGCTATTATAAAATTGTAAAATATTAATTTGCGTTTGTGATAAAATAAACAATTAACAACCTATACAACATACTACAAACTTACGGTTTTTTTTTATCAGCGTTATATTTATATTCTTGCAATAAAAAGGTTTTTATAATTATCAGATAAAATATGGGTAGTAAAATTACTACCCATAAGAATATTGATTGCAGAATGCAACAGCGAGCGGTAAAATGCAATTACATACTGAATGTAAAAAATATATCTGAACTTCAACTTTAGATCATAGTTTTCCTGCTTTATATACTGTAGCATTATAATTCCCCAGAGATTAACCTTACAATATATTAAATATGGTACATAGGTATTAAATTGTAAATTTGTAAATGTAAAGCAGGTAGAACGATGTCAATGTCGAAACAAAGGAATGTAGAGGTCGCGCAATTGATTTTCATTTACTGTACCGAATGAGTTTAATTTATACGCTATCTAGTTAGTAGTATATGGTAACTCATAATTTGTTACTAGTTAAAACGTTACGTAGATTTCTCATAAACATAAATCCTGTTTTTTCCCGTTTTCATGGAAATTTCGGGAAATGATTCCCTAGTGCTCCAAAATTGTCTTGTCTGTCAGTCAGTCAGTCAGTAACGCAAGAGTTTTATATATATTGATTAGATATTTCACGAAACACACACTCAATTATAGCTTAAAATTGGTCCTGTATCTGGGCCTGTTTACTGCCGCGCCTGGGCAAGTTGTCGTCGCCCACAGCGGCAATTCTAGCTAATACTTTTCGCCACTCTCTCGCCTGCGGTCGGGGACAAAGTGAATTTTAAAGTGCTCACCGAGTCTAAGTTTGTACCTGAGAAGTTACTACCTCATTTTATTTACCTAGTTCTCTGTTTGCTAGTGTATTTTGTCATGAACAACAGACACCTTTATCTACTATCTACTTCTCCTGTATACATATATATATAAAAATGAATCGTGGTTCGTTAGTCTCGCTAAAACTTGAGAACGGCCGGGCCGATTTAACTGATTTTGGTCATGAAATGTTCGTAGTAGTCCAGGGATGGTTTAAAAAGTGAGAAAATATGGAAAAAATAAGGGAAAGTTATTTAAAACAACAATTTATTTTTTCGATATAAAATTGTAAGGCGCGATTCGAAGTTTGCCGAGACAGCTAGTAGGTATATAATATTTTTGTATAAGACTTACAGTTTTACAAAATTAAATGCGAGTGTTAGTAGCATTTTTTTTTAGGTGTGTAAACTTTAAACGAAGTTTATTTTATACCATTAGTACCTAGTATTACAATATTACAATATTAGTATTGATGGTAAATTGAACAGGGTTGTCTGGTAGGGGTGCTGGCCAGAGAACCTCCACGCGGTGCACCCTGGGCAACAGCGGACGATCACACTTTTCGTTTCCCGTTGAGTGTGATCGCCCGGTGGCTAATAATCTGGCGGGAGTGGCGCTCCACATGCTCTCTGCCCTATCAGAGAGCATAGTGTGAGTTGAGAAGGCGAGCGGGGCTTGAGACTTCCACCACGGCGTACTCCTCGGCGCCGTGGGGGGACTAACAAGCCCTGCTGAACGAGGAGGCAGAAGAGGAGAGGAAGAAGTGAGGAAAAGAGTAGTGGAGATGACGGCGTGATGGGTGCGGGAGTTGGGAGCCCCCCAATGGCGCGCCCACGTGGAGATTGATGGCTCGGTTGATGAAAAACTTTGCGCTAGTAAATGCCGGGAATGGCCTGCCCTCGGTCGGCTTGATGACTACGTCGCCGACCGTTGGGATCACAGATCCACCCGGCTGATCTGAAGACGCAGGTGAGTAGATGCCGGGCTGTCACTTCTCCACGCTTTGCGGTCGGCTTGATGTCGCCGTCGCTGCCGCAATGGGCGTGCCGATGGGGCGCTCACAATGCCCCGTAGGAGAGGGTGGCAGTGTCCTACCTAGGGCACTGTCACACACGATCGCTGGGTGCTGCGGCCAAGGTGGAACGGCTAGTAGCACCTGGCGGTCGAGGAGGAAGGAGCGGGGACTTGAGACTTCTACTATGGCATCAACTTCCTGGGTGCCATAGGGGGACTAACAAGCCCTGCTCCTGGTCGACTGCCGGATGGGGCGGTCGAGGAGGAGAGCGGGCGGGGCCTCAAAGGTCCCACCACGGCGGATCGCAAACGCCGTGGCGGGGCCGACAGGCTCCCCAATCCGCCCTGCAGCACCGCTGCAGGACCCCGGGGTCGTTGGGTGCACGAGGCGGGGGCCTCGTGTAGTCATATAACGGCCCCGAGAAGGACGACGGAACGAGGTGTCCAGTTCCGTCGTCGGGCGTAGGAAGAGCCATCCGCGCTCAGGGGGGACTATTACCACCTGTCCCCCCGCGAAGAGGCTTCACAGCCGATGCTAGAGGGGGTCGCGGAGTTGAACATAACGATCGAAAGATCACCCGTGACCCCCTTGCTAACAGCCGAGGAGGACACCGGCGGGGTTTTAGTGGGTGCGAACCCCACATAACCCTGTGGCTCCCCCCGGGGCTGCAGGGTACTCGTTAGGAGTTTCCCCGCCTTAAAAAAAAAAAAAAAAAAGGGTTGTCTGGTAAAAAAATATATTAGTTTGAATGGATTCCCAGGCCATGGCTTAGACCAGTTTCAGAAAACAGATATGAGTGGGAGCTCGCACTCGTACATGCGCCAGTATTTTTACTTGTTTTAAAAACTTAAGGTTGATTAAATTCTTTTTCTGGATTTTAAAACGAGATCACACTGCTAACACTTTCCACTGGATTCAAATTAAATTCTTTTAAACTTAACTTTAACACTGATGATTTACCTTTTAAATATTTGTATAAAATAAAAGTTTGGGAACACACGTGACCTTTTCTAACATTAAGAGATCGCTCGCCTCGTTACTTGTCTAAGGTATAATACCAAGGCTGTCGCGATCCTATTACAGAATAATAAAGAAGTTGCTTTAAGTTAAAAAGTCATATTAAGAAAACCTTGTTATTTATAAAAAAAAAAAGTTTTTTTTTTTTCTGTCTTTCGCATTTATTATTTTCCTATTTTATAAATTGCATTTTATCATTCATTTATTCATTAACATGGCCTCGTCTGGCAGTTTGAGATCACACTCACATTGTACACCTGTACCTAGTAAACATGTCCGACGCCTCCTCAAATGAGAGAAACATTGCATGTTCTTTAAGTAAGGTATTGCAGGACTAATAATTGCTGAGTAATTGAGGATTAATATAATTTGTTTGTCCTAAAATACGGCTGATATTGTAAACGACTATAATAAATACAATAGACAGTCAATCGTTGGTAATATAGTTAATATACTTTAGTTGTTATACTAAGTAGGAACCCATTTACTTCGTGATCAAAACTATTTCCGTGTCTAATAGAGAGCAGGATCTGGTAAAGTACGAAGGTGGACCGCAAATGGAAACTTGCCGATGGCGGCTGTCCGGGCGCGGCGGCGCAATGCAACAACACATTAACTATTTTCAGTATTTGTAACTATGTTTATCATGTAAAATAACCGATTAAATGAGTCAAAAATAAAAACGTTGGACTTCAATTATAAGGTAAATTTGTCTGTGATTTTAAAATGATCTAAACCTGAATTAAACCTCGTTATGATTTAAAATATCCGAACCATGCCAACACTCCAGTATGCCAAACATCTCTAACAAGATGCAGTTCGTTATTTCAGTTTCGCAACTCGCTCACGAGCAACTTTAACGGATGTTCTGCGATGTGCGATGTGGGTATCATATTATCACAAATACTTCAAATTCTTTACGTTATAGAATTACTTACTTTCAAACTTGTCAGAGTAACAAAAATCAATGTTGAAGTTAGTCATACTACCTATACTCATACGTTAGAAAGGTAGTCCATTAAAACAAAAACAAAAAAAAAACATTTATTTCAATACACGCTTGAACGTATTAAACTAGAGTAATTCACATAAATTCAGTGTTGTTAATGGCGTTCACCTTCTGCCGCGGCCAGCAGCAGCCCACCAGTCGGACCGGTACAAGTAGAATTACTTTCAATTTTGCAGCGAGTTGTCGACCTCGGCACGCCCTGCGCCTGCGCCGGCCGCCGCTGTCCCCCCGCATACCATGTCGAGTTCATAAAACCATTTTAGAACATGCAAATGAACGCGATTCCGATAGAAGAACGTGGAAAAACTCACTATCGGGTGAAATAAAACCTATCGCAATAAAAAAAGTACTGCACTTACTACAAAAGCGAATTAAGGTATACAGTGCCTTGATGAAGTAATACCGGAATTATATATATAATATATGATTATATGCATTTGGACATTGAGGCTTACATTCATTTAATCAATATATATAAAACTCTTCCGTTACTGACTGACTGACTGACTGACTGACTGACTGACAGACAACGCAGAGCCGAAACTACTGGGCGTAGAAAAATGAAATTTGGCACGTGGGTTCCTTGGGGAGTGTAGGTGAGCACTAAGAAGGGATTTCCCGAAATTCCTACGGGAACGGGAAAAAACGGGATTTTTGTGTTTATGTGAAATCTGCGCGGGTGAAACCGCGGGACAGCCTCTAGTTCAATATATACCTAGTAAACGATTAAAATAATAAATTTACGGCGTATTTAAACAATGATGACAACACATAGTTTTAAATATCCAGTAGCTGTGTCGCCCCGCTCGCGGCACCGAATCAATCGCGTTGCTTTGCAGAACGTTTTATCGTATTTTTTCAACGCTACAACATTTCATCAATTATGATCTCTATTACACATGGTTATTGGTTAGTTCTTTAGATTTGTTATTGGATAATAAACTTGACTAATAGTGTGGTGTGCGTGATCTAAACTGGTTAAAAGTTCGGTAATTAGGCAATATTGCGCATGGGTCACACATTGATGGACTGTCTACTTCTTTAGATTGTGTCACTTGATATGTAGCTTGTTGTTACTAAAGTCGATATTATTTGGCAACATACTCAGTTGATGTATTGCTTTGTTTCATTATTTTAAAGAAACAGAGACAGGTTTTGTTGCAAATAATAATAGCGATATTTTTTTCTGACGTGTCTGTAAAAAACTGTACAAATGATGTTTACAACTACACACTTTACATTTAAAGAAGAACATAGTAACATTTTGGAGATATGTCTTAAGAGAGAGTTTGTATGATAAAAATATTTACTTATTTGGCGACTACGAATGCCCTAGTTAAACAATAAAGAATCACGAACAAAACCGTCAGCTGCAAGAAACGGAAATTAATTCCCTGCATTGTTATCCGATACACAAAACAACCCCCTTTGACAAACAAAAACCCTATACGTGCAATTTGTTAAGCAAAATTAAATGTTTTATAGCGCTAAGGTTTATATTATATTATACCTTCACAATACATACAGTGTGTCCGGGGAAGTTATAACATAATTTTAAGGGTGTATTCTATGATCAATTTCATCGATGAAAACACCCCATATGGGGGGTCGCAGCCTCACCCCCCCCCTCAGTATGACGTTTTTAATTTTTTTTTGCAAAAATCGACCCCGCCTACTTTTAAATTCACAGTTAAAGGTCTAAGGCTCACAGAACCTTCATTAAGGTCTTGATCGAAGGCTAAGTAGTTAGGCTACCTAAGTTACTAACAAAATAACCAAGTATTGCTTTTACTTTTTTTTTAAAGATGATAAACCAAAAAAAAAATTTTTTTTTGTGCATTTTTTACGGTTTTTCAAAGTTTCCACAAAAAAATGCAGATACTTTTTTTTATTTTTTGTGTTTTATTGTTAGCTTTTGAGTTGTTCTCCAAATTGGTATTAGATGTATTTCTCTAGGTCTATTACTTCAGAAATTATCAACTACCAAAAAGACCCTTCGCTTTTACCTTTTAATTTAAGATTTCAGTTTAACCCACTTTTATTAAAAAATAAAGTCAATATTTAATTATTTTGCTAGTTATTTAGGTAGCCTACCTACTTAGCCTTCGTACAAGACCTAAATTAAGAGTCCTTTTACGCGAACAGTGGCGCCACTCTAGAAAATTTTTTTTTTCTAAAGTAAGCCTTTTTTTCAGAAAAAAGGCTTACTTTAGAAAAAAAAAATTTTCTAGAGTGGCGCCACAATCTTGCATAAAATCTTGGTCCCTAGTATTTTTTTAGTATATAAAATAATATCTAGGTTTTTTTTTTGCATTTTGCGTTACTCGCCAGTTATTTGTAATTAATTATTTTATTTTCTAGTTTAAGACAATAAAAATGTGAAAATTTGTCAAAAAACACCAGTCATGGTAATATTATAGGAAATCAACCCGGCACAAAACAAGGAAGGTTAACCTTTATACTACTATTATGTAGGTATGTTCCGTTATTCGACTCTTCCATTAGCTATAAAAAATCTTGCTCAATAGCTTCTCACCTATTTTTATTTTAATATTTTGCCAACCCAAATATTTTTGAATACAAGTGGCCAAAACAATTAAATTTCTATTATTCTAGCTGACCCGGCAAACGTTGTTTTGCCATATAAATAATTTTAAAGGGGTATAAAAAATAGATGTTAGCCGATTCTCAGACCTACTCAATGTGCTCACAAAATTTCATGAGAATCGGTCAAGCCGTTTCGGAGGAGTACGGGAACGAACATTGTGACACGAGAATTTTATATATTATAAGAAAATCTAAGAAGAAAACGCAGAGTGTAAACGAGCTGCCACGGAAACTCATTAAAGTCGTCGAATCATCGCCACAGCTACTTTGGGAAATTTCGCCGATTCGTCACGAGGCACCCACAAAGTTAATGAGAAACCTCACAATGGCGCGGGCCCTCCTGCATGAGTGCATTCTGCCAATTATTTTCACAGCGAGCTTGTTACCTAATGACAATTTGGATGTCTTTGGTCGTTTTATTATCAAATTGGGATTGTCAGACAAAATCAGTTTTATACCGCTCCACTGGACAGCTGCGAGACTTAGTAGAAAGCACACTTTTTTGTGGTCTACTTTTACAACATATAGCACGGGCTAAAAGTTTTATTATTTCATTTAATTCGGTTCGAAAATAGTACTTTTTGGTTACTGTTCTCTTTATTGTTAGGTACTTTTTTTAAATGTAGGTACTGTTATTTTAAAGTGTTACAAAAATTAGTTAGTCAAGTGGTTGAAATGGAAGTTAAGTGGAAGTGGATTTAAAAACAACTGATAGATAAAAGTGTAACCAGGTACCCAGTGCACTTTTTTTTTTTAAATACTAAAAAAATATATATTCGGATGAAATGAAAAGTAAAATAGTATATTTAACAATGGATTTAAAGTATTCCGCTGTTATACTCTCGCTGCGCCCGGGTTTTAACATTGTATCTTGAATATCATGTTGCATCACTTTATTGGCTTTATACCCTATACACATTGTATTTTATTTATTAACATTAATTTTTTTTTACTATTATTATATATTATATATTATTACTATTATTATTAATGAGGGCATTGTAATTATTCAAGGTTGTTTTAAGTGAACAAAATAAATAAACCTTTATACGCTTGCTTTAGTCTACTATCAGGAAAAGTGGAAATGAAATTTTCTGGAACTAAAAACTTTTTGATATATAATATTTTTTGTTAAAATGTTGCTGGGCCGCCTCCGTGCCGCATGCAGCAAACTACATTGTTCCAAAATGAAATTTTAAAGTAAAACTCTATTTCGCGCTTCGTTTTCGCGTCGCGTTCTTTTATCAGATTCAGCGCGGCGCTGACAGAAGCACGACGCTGGACTCTGTGTAACAGTATCACACAGCAAGAAGTAAACATACATAACATACGAAGGAACAGAATTTTGTTGGCTAAACATACTTGTTATATGTAAGTAGTTTTTGTTATGTTCGAAACCTGAAATAGGCAAATATTTATAACTAACCCACCCGGCAAACTTTGTACGGCCCTACAATACAAAATCACATAATATGTAGCCTTTCAGATGTAAAAAGTCATCAAATTCCGATGTAAATAGTTTTACCCTGAAAGTGGAACTAAGCTCCAAACATCTAAACAAACACCCTCTCAAACTTTAGCATTTAGGTATATATTATTAGTATGAGGATCTACATAAGCATCAACGAGCAGTGCTTTTCTTTGCATTTACAAACTAATGCAATTCAGTTTAAAATTTTAAATCGTATTAATAAATGCTGAGTGCTGTGAACTGTGTAAAATAGATGAAGACAAAGGACTGTTCGCTCCGTGGAATTTCAATATCGTTTCGGATCTCCCCTCTTATACACAGATTAAAGAGAAAAGGTCAAATAAGGCATTTTCCAAACGAGCTGTAAAGCATGTCGTGACCCTTTTGTTGCAATTTAGTATTAGTGAAGTATATTTATACTTTGAAAAAAAAAAGCATAATGTATATAAAAACACATAACGCTTTTTTATTATTTAAGTAAACTCTAACAAAAAAATATTCTTTGAATATTAATACTCTTTCAGCCATATTTTTTGTCCCAATATAGTTTATGTTATTATTTCAATCACAAATACGCTTTAACTGGTAAAATAATTACAATAGAATAATAGCATTATTTATCTCAGCCTGATCACAACCGGCGATCCAACTGTCAAGACTCAAGTTACATCACGAGCCCTGCTCAAGCCGCTATGACATTATCTCGTGGTCGCATTCCTCTGTGGAAGCTGTCGTGGCATCCATCCGCAGCAACATTTTACATGGAATTCGATGCTTGATTAACCAATTAAATTTACTACAAATGGCAATTGCGTAGAGTCTTGCCTGTATATAATTAGAATTAGTAATAAGAGAATAGAATTCTATATATACCTTTATGAGCAGTTACTCATTTTTAATTGCACGTCGTAATGATAACCTAAAATTTTCGCAGTAGCAAGGGAATTTCCGCTAAATTTGTCATCAAAATTTAATTCAATTAATGCACTCACATGTTTGTGAATAAATTAAGTTATGTAATACGTTAATTTAATGTGTTCCGTAATTATGTTGGCGAAAGGGCAGTCATGCATGAATTTTGGTTTGTGGCGAACTGAGATGGGACAGGAAAAGTTATACACTAACCCTGTCATAAAAAGTTAAAGAGCACTTTAGTTATTTGACGTATGTCAATTTAGACTGGATGTCACGTATTTACCATACAACCAACCAGAGAAGTATAGCTCCAGTAAAGCTACTTAAAATTGTACTGTATCTTTATGAATAATACGGATAGAGTATTCTAGTAGCATTATCTGTACTGAAAATTTAAGATGGGCAGAATTCTCATATTTTTACACGTTTGTAAAACAAGGGTCGCGGGTGTGCCTGTGGAATTCTCCGCGAAAGCATTTGGCTGTATGGCCTCTCCTCGGGGGGACATGATGGTTGTCCCCCCGGAGTGTGGTAGCTATCCCAACGCTCAACGGCGGAAACGGGACACCCGCGTTCCTCCGTCCTTCTCGGAGCCGTTATATGAATACACGAGGCCCCCGCCTCGCCTCTTACGACAGGCAGGGGATACCTCAGTCCTATTCTTCGGCCCGGTACTGCAGGGCGTGATGTACGCCCTGCAGTACGATTGTACTACCGCAAGTCAATAAGCATATCTTACAATAACAGAGCAATCCTAAATAACTTTTTTTTGTTAAATTTGGCAATTGTAGTAGGTACATATTAATAATAATACAAGAATAATAAGAGAATAAGGATCCAGATATTTACGATTCTATTCCATTTGATTTTCAAACAAAATCAATTGAAGAACCGTCAACAACGAACAAAGTTATTACTCTGTTAAGTTTTCGAGCGCTCAACAGTGGTAATTCGAAAATAAAAGAATACGAGAAAACGGTTGCATCTGCACATTACACACCGGTAGCGGAAGGGACCCGGAAACTCTGCGACCCTTCTGTCCGGTTCAGACAGTTGTTTGTTTTGTTCTATAAATAAGTTGTCTCTATTATTATTAAATAGACGGCATCGGCAGCTGGAAAATATTCTTCGGTTTGTAAACTTAACCCGTAGATGCGTCATATCAAATAATTACACTGGATCAGCTCAGAACTGCCTAGGCAGCCCGATAACGCTATTTAGACATATATGTATGTACATTATGTAAACTGACGTGTTTTGATCAGAACATAACACATTAGTGTAGAGATTATATAGGTATACCTACGTAATATAATCAATACTTGCGTTACGTATATATATTGTCTAGTTGCTTGTAATCATCAAATCATAATAAATACTATTTTTAACTAAGTATTAATTCATAACAGATTGAGTAATTTCATTCAATATTCTGGTATTTTTAGAGTAAAAAAGTATTGCCTGAAACCGAATATATAGAAATTAGAAATGGAACTAGGTAAGTAATTTGTTTAATAAAAAAACAAAACATTTAAGAAATAGTTTTACTTCCATAATGTATTTGCTAATTAGTGAGGTTTCGCAAGCTTCGGGCGACCTTCGTCACCAGTGAAAGCAGACAGGTTAGAAAGTATTTGATCAATACTATCCATCAGCTGGTGTTTGAATTAGAAAACTGCTTGTTGTTAGCGCTACTTTCTCACGCGATATATGGAATCTTCGATCTTTCATCTCGTATGAGTGTCAACATTTTCAGTATTATTTATCTAGATAATCGTTATTTTTTAACAGCAATAGAAATAATGCTTTCAGGAAGATATATAAATACTACTACCGGTTTTGTTATGAAACAAAACACGACCACTTATTTTTAATGCAAAACGTTTTAAGGTCTCGAAGGGAAAGAAATTCAAAAGGGTTCAAATTTGAACGTGACCGCAGTCCGCAGCCCTTTTCGGCCGATAGAGCACTCTTCCCGTAGTATAATTTTTCAGTGAAACGTGATGGTAAGCGGTCAGGGTCCGTGTTACGTTCCTTATACGTGTTTTAGGTTGAAACTGGCTGTAATCGGTAATGGACATTGATAAAATTAGGTATGCAGAAACAGTCTACGAGCTTAAAGGTAATTCTTAATAAAAAGAAGAAAGGAAGCTTTCAACGTATACGTAGACGAAGAAATTTTTTTACAACGTGAACAAAGTTTTAAGCTTGTTGTTGTTCTGTCTGTCTTTAGTTTCACATAGTGCTATGTTAAATGAGCTACGCATTGCATTGCCCAGGAAACTTTGAAATTACATTTACATCTCTTAAACTCGTAAAATATTCTTCGATAAAAATACGAATTACATAGTGAAATCGAATTTTCTGCGGCACAGAGTATGATAGACTTTACGGAACCTCTCCGGAACCGAACTTCATTAAAAAAGGAATGTGAAATTCCTCAGCAAAGCGAACTTTGTTTTTTAAGGCCTCCTTTATTGCCTTATCTCGAGGGAGTGATAGCATTATTTTCAAGTAAGAGAAAAAATCCTTGCCTCGTGCCTTGAACCTTGGCAAGAGATCTTGGAAAGGCGCCAATAATACTGCGTGAGACCCAACAAAGGCCGCAGCTATATAAATGATTTTGAGGATTTCACGAAATTTATATTAGTTTGATACGATTGAGAACAGTAATAAGTAAAATATAATATTTCGTCATTTTATCTTCAATAAGATCTAAGTGTTCAAATCAAATAGGAATAATCTAAATAGGTATTATTTAATAACATTGTGGTTAAGCATTATTAAGCAGTTAAGTATACCCGGTACCGGTAGCTTGTAAAGCTAGTAAGATGTATAAAACTCTTGCAATGCAATCAATTTAATATATAACAATTTCATTAGATAATTACATTGATTGATTAATCAGGCCTTTTCGCTTGAAGTATTTTTTTTATTCAGCTAGATTTGTCAAAATTAATTTATATTAGGAAAAGCTTATTTGTAACCGCGAGCAAATAGGCCACCAGTGTCTAGTATAGCAGTTTGCGTGGAAATAATTAATTATATTCCACGCACACATTGTCCTCGGCAGACTGAAAGTGGCCCAACAAAAGGAACGGTAACCTGATACGTGACGGGAAATGTGATGTATGGCGCATCTCCATTCTAGGCCGCTTACTACTAATTAGTTTTGATGGGTGCCTCGCTCGCTCGAGTCAAGGGTTCTGAACATGGGTACTGAACATACAGTTCGTAAAGTATTCAATCATGTAGGTATTTTAATGTTTCTTAAACTAACATTTCCAAAACTAAGAAAAACTTTAAAAAAGTGGTACAAAAGATTTCTAATGTTTGTGTTAAAAGCTAACAAAGATTTTATAATAATTACTTTAACTTCACTCACATAGTTGCTTTTGTTTTATTTTGGTTGGGTACGTCTGTATATAGAACCGTTTTAAAAAATAATTTTAATATGATTAAATCAATTGCAATTGGCCGCATTCTAATATATTTAATATCTAAATTTTTTTCATAGTAATAAGCAAACTCACGTGTTGCTCACTCAGCTCTATGTTTCAAATATAATTTTATCTTAACTTGCGAACCTCAAAAATTTAGTTCCATTACTGTCTTATTAATTAGATCGGACGACTTTTTTAAGTACTCGTTAACATTTTCGTCATGCTACATACAAAATATTTTAATTATAAATTATTATTATTATTACTAGCCTATGTTATCCCACTGCTGGGCAAAGGCCTCTTTCCCCTCCTTCCATACTTCCCTGTCCTGGGCAGATTCCCACCAGTCCCTATCGTGTGCTCCCAATTCGTCGCTCCATCGCTTCCTGGGGCGACCACGTCGTCTCTTGGCGTGTCTCGGGACCCACTCAGTGGCCCTCCTTGCCCAACGATTGGAGTCCATACGGGCTACGTGGCCGGCCCAGTCCCACTTCAATTCTGCCGCTTTTTGAACTACATCCCGTATTTTAGTTCTGGAGCGCAGTTCGTTGTTGTTAATTATAAATATCGCGATAAATGCCTTTTAACTAGATAAATATGAAATTGTTTTCTTGTGTCTACTGTATATAAAACATATATATCTATACCAATATTATAAAGAGGAAAGATTTGTTTGTTTGTAACGAATAGGCTCCGGAAATACTGAACCGATTTGAAAAATTCTTTCACTGGTAGGAAGCTACATTAACCCCGAGTGTCATAGGCTATATTAGATTTTCAAAAACATTGGGGATCCTTACCTAAACTCAAATAATATAACCCAAGGTGCAATATTTTTTCCTTTGTTTACATATTTTGACAGGTGGTTTGTTTTTGTTGTTTGTTTTTTATTCGGCCATTCTGGGCAGTCAAAAGAACATAGCCTATAGAGCCAAGTCTTTTGTAGTATGTTATATTCTATGGCGTAACGAAATAAGCCGGCAAATCTCGTATATAATAAAAAAACATTGCTTAAGATGGGAAACGCGAGCAGTCTTTATAAAAACGAAACAATAGGTACCTACAATATAAAAAAGCAATTTTCTAAATACTCTTGTTTTATTTTTTACATTACATCTTTAAAAGTGTGAAAATGTAAAAGTTAGTCTCTCAAATTGAGTAAGAAGGTATATAAAATTTTCGAGAAAGCTATTTGAATTGTTTTCTCAAGAGAGTCGTCGGCGTAAGCGTCGTTTCGTAGGAAAAACAGTTACTACATGAAAATAAAACATAGTAGGTACATATACTGACTGGCGGGTCATAAAACCGACCTGTCATTGTTTTAAATTGAACATGGATCAAATCAAACAGTCTAGTCTTCATTTCCTATCTAGTGTCATCTAAGACAATTTTTCCAGCGGAATCAAAAAGTCTATAAATTAATACAGAACATTTGCAATCATGATGCCATGAGAATTTTTCCCCCTCATATATTAGCTAGATTATAACAAAGACATGTCTACCAAAGCGCGACAACGTTTAGGTACTGCTTGTTTACTGATTAAAGGTTCTATGCAGGAACAGGAAAAGTTTCATTATCTGGTTTAATAAACCAAAGAATTCGTTTGGGAAAGTTATGAGTAACGTCGTCGTCGCTTATTAAAACGAAGTCGCAATTAGGAAGTTGCACTGCTCTACGCGATCAGCCTTCGACGCGATGCATTGCTGAGTCAGAAGAAATTAGGTAAGTTCCTAATTTATTTTATTACAAAAAAAGTTCTTATCAGGATTGTCTTCAGAACTTGGCACCACATATTATTAAATAGAAGTTGGCACCTATTTTCATTGTTAATGTTTTTGGTGGGATCAATATTATTTTTTTTTATTTATCTTGATTTTCGTACTGACTTAAAAAGAGAGGTAGAGTAGAATCATGTGTATGACTTACTATGAAAGATACAGTGTTGCCCAATACGTAAAAATAAGGGGAATAACGCGCACCATCGAGTGATACTGTTTTTGTATCTGCGGTATGCCGGTGGAATTCACGCAAACGATGCGCTCATACGTAGCGGATGCCGCGCGTTGACGCTGCTTGTTCGTATGCGACTCGCGTCCACTCACACAACGCCTGCCCTGCCCGGTATATACCACAGTATCAGTATGTTTTTAAGCATTGTATAGTAAAGGAAACAGCGTTTATGTTAAGTATTTTTTTTTTATAATAAAGTTCTTTACTGTAGTGTTGTAGTCATATTAGTAAGTATATTATATTTTTACAAAACAATGTTTATTAACTCCTAAATTCAATTACTGAGTTAATATTCACAAAGGCCAAGTTAAAATATTACAGATCATCATAATAATAATAAATTGACCTCTTAGAACACTGATAATCTAATGAAAGATTGTGAGCAAATTTAGTAAATTGATCCTGAAACTTATACTACAGAATACCTTATACTATGCTATGCCACAAAATGTTACCAATGAATAGTTTTGATTTTAAGACAAGGGCATCCTATAGAGTAAGTATGTGTTTCAGTGGTTCCTAGTCTATGGATATAAAGTGAGTCCTTATTTAAAAATTAAAATTTACATTTAAAAGGAACTGAAACTTTAATGTAATTTAACCGGTACCTTTTTAATACATATTTTAATTCCTGGCTGTCCCCGCGATTTCATCCGTATAGAATTAGTTACTTTTCCATATTTTCACCCCGTTAAAAACTTTCCTGAACTAAGTACGACAATTATTTCAAAAGCAAAATAACAAAATGGCCCAACAAAATGGCCCAACAAAATAGACAAACGAACAGTAATTGATAATTATACATAAATAGATATACTATAATATCTATACACACGTCAAATCTTCCCAAGAGGACACGTAATCCTTATTCTCCCGGGCTAAGTATAAATCAATATCACAGTGATATTGGCTATAGCGTCCGCATACTGACAGGCGGCAGGCGGCAGGCGGCAGGCGGCAGGCCAGGCAAAATCGCTACTTAATGTGGCGTCAGCTCACATTGCGTCGCGTCTCGTCAACCAGAATTGATAATCCACTGGCAGAGGCGGATGCCAGCAGGTGACCTCTGATCAATGATTCATCTGACAAACCCACGAAAAATCATTACTACCAATGACGTAACGTGATCTTAAACGGTACGCATCACAGCGGTTTGAATAACGGGCTTCTTCCCCATTCGCCTGAAATTATTCGCCCGAAATATTAAATTTACCCATTCGCCCGAATTTTAATAAAAAGTGTTCCCCATTCGCCTGATCGTATCTCATGAAACAAAGAGTATTAAGAACAGAATAAACAGTCAATTCGTTTTTTTTTATAAAGTTATATTGAGATTATTTCATAGACATTGCAATCAACGGTTATCTGCAGTAAGACATGCTATTAGTTTTACATAATCAAATTCCGCTCATGATCTGTCTGAAGTTCAATGTAACCATTGTATTCGATGTTTTTTAGTATTTTCAGCGATGATGAGGTCAGGGGCCTTAATTTTTACTTTATATTTTTACTAGTCGACCCGGCGAACTTCGTACCGCCTAAACTTTTACTATCTTGTGCATGCATCATACTTATAAACCTTCCTCTTGAATCACTCTACCTATTAAAAAACCGCATCAAAATTAATAAGATATAAGCATACATAGGGACAAACGCGAGAAGCGACTTTGATTTATAATATGTATTGATTGATACAGCGCCAGCTTGTGTCATCGACAGCTACTTTTTCGGTGCGTGGTATTTGCGGCTCATGTTAGGTAAGTACGTACTTAGTTTACCATTTGTCAATGGTGTCTACTGGACGATTTTTTTTTATCTCAAGTTTTATAATTGGTATTCTAGTTTCAATTTATTCTGAAAAAGGTCACAAACCTGGAGGAATAATGTAGGTACGTAATAATAATAATAATTCGTAATTTTTAATGTAACATGATCAGCAATATTTTATATTTTTAGATAACAATAAGATAAAGATTCAGGTTGTCAAACATACGGCGAAAATTACGCTTAAAGTATTAGCGCTTAAATATCATTTACGCGTTTGATAAATTAAATTATAAGCCCTAAACTAGGAACAGAATCTTGGAAGTTATAAAGAATTTGAAGCATCTGTTTCCTACGTGTAAATCGTTGTATTTTGTGACCTGTAACGGTGCTATTTATTCATGAAATAAATTCAGGCGAATGGGGAGCCCTTTTTATTAAAATTCGGGCGAATGGGTAAATTTAATATTTCGGGCGAATATTTTCAGGCGAATGGGGAAGAAGCCGAATAACGGCGTTCTTTCTTTTTAAGTACTTAAGTAGTGTTTCTCTATGGTATTTCATATTTTATACATAATAGCACTTGATATTTTTATCGAGGGTCAGCCAATTGAGAGCGATACAAGATACAAGAGGTCCAATTTAGGGGCGGTCTGAGGCAAGGCAAGGCTACTTATAACAATTCTTACAGAATAAACCTTCATTGCCGTAGTTCAGATATATGTATTATTTTCAAAGTGTGATGATGAATTTTTTTACTAGTTAAATAAAAAAAGAAGAGCCGGTTCCAAAGTAATTAAAGCCGAATTTCAAGTAATTTGCTAAAAGGTTTTTGTTGTTTAGCTTTTAATACGCGCTGAAAATAGACGACAACGAGATTTTTTACACGAAGGTAGGTAGGTATTGTTATTATTATTCAATTAAGTTTATTAAATTTAAATTAAATTATATTCATGGTTTTACAGAAGTATTTCCCACAGAATAGGTACCTAGTTACCAATGTAAACTTTAAGAAAATTTTAACATGAATCGGATAACGATTAACGACCAAAGATTAAAATATAGCTTCCAATTTGTTTTTTGAGTGTTCCTTAATTCTTATGAATATTGAAATTATTTATAGCATAGTATGTCTACTAATATTGGTTAACTTCTTTAGTTTAAAAGTGAATGAAAAAGGTTTTGCGTTACAAGTGTAATTAAGCAGGAAAGGCAACGATAATTTTCTCACCTCTTAGATTATAGGATATCTGTGGTTTGGTATTGTGTGTATAAATAATTATGTGCGAGTCGCGGTGATTAACACACGGATTTCACCGTCCGCATTCATGCGTTACGTACAGTCGCATACCATTAACTTGGCGGTATCCGCGGTTTTCTACGTCTCGATCAATCGATCAGATTCAAGATTCAATAGAAGTAGTAAATTAACCGAGCGTAAGGCATAAGTAACCGGCCAAGCCTCTGTCGTCGAGTAACTGGACTATAACTGTATCTATTACATCAACGAAAGTTGCGCCTATCTTTTGGATGTGAGCCAGTGGTCTTGCATCTTCTTACTGCATAAGTTTTGTACTGTTTTTTTTAAGCTCCGGCAAGCGTTAAGGTTTACGATATCTCCGAGCATGCAGACAGACGAAACTTGCTTGGATTAGGTAACAAATTATTGCATTAGGCACAGCGCTAACTTTTTGTCTAGATTTTACACAAAAAATTTGTATAGGTACTCTCCAAAAAATAAATTTATGAAAAAGTTGTCTAGAGCGCACTACAGAGCAAACTATAGTTATGAAGTGATTTTTATCCAAATTATTACGTGTGGGTTTATGGATTGTGCATGTCTTTGAAGTAGCAAATAGTTAAGGTGTAAGTAAAAAATATAATAAATAAGTAAATGTGTAGTAAATTATAACTTACCTATCTGTTTTCCGTGACAATCCAGTGAAAAGAAATAAATAAATCACAAATAAACACTTCAAGATTAAGGTACCACGAGGTTGTGGAAAAAACTATATAGGAAAACAAAATCTCCCGGTCCAAGAGGAATCACACAATTCAAACGAAACGTTTACAGCACATGCACAACAAATAGGTATCTCTACATACAATTTAAACTGGTCATAGCTTCGTACTTGGTGCGGCTCGCTAACGGTTACAGAGGTTTCATAATCAATGCGTGAGTGTTGTAATATTTACGTAATTTTTCAGGCTACCGGACCGCTCGGCGCGCCGGCGTTAACATTACCCGCACAGTGATCCACTCACTTTGGACGCACGGGCCGCACTGCCTGCCCATAACGGCAAAAGGTCGTGCGTTCTCTACAATCTCTTCCCGCGCAGCCTTTCCAGCCAAGAAAGAGACGGACCTACACGCAGGCAGTACAGGGAATAAGGACAGCAACAGCACAGCCTTGTAAGAAAACTCGAATTTGAATTCGAGCCTTGATACTTAAATTTTTGTGATATTGCTTTGCTTCACTTTTGCGAAAGGCGTGTGCTTTACTTATGATATTAATTTAAATTGTTTGAGATTGCGGAAATCAATTAATTTTGTTACTTCGTTTGTTAATTTGGATTTATGATTTTTTTAGTTCTTTTACCATCCTTGTCTGGTGGCACTGAATAGCTGCAAAGTTGCACAATTTCTCTAATCAAAATATTGTAGCATTTTTATAAGCACGTAGGTTGTTTCCTTAATTTTAAATCCGTTGTTTATATAAAAATAATAACTATGAGTTAATTGAGTAATGTGTTTTAACTTAGACTCATACTTACCCGGAGCACTTTTTTGTTGTGCTGACCGCGTGGTTAATTTACCCCCGGAAGGTCTATTGGTTTATCAATGCGATGTCCATTATAATATTATCATTGGATTTTCGAGTCAAGGCTTTCTGATGATGCAAGTTTTCCCCCTAATAATGTAAGTCGTAATAATAACCTCCCATCATGGCGCAGGTGATTTGTGCAGCGCCGTTACTTCCCGGCGTAATATAAACAAAAAAAGTTTGATTAATGTTGCTGTGGCATCTGTATTGTATATCTTGTGTGCAGTATTTTTATATAACATTAGTCGCACCTTTAGAGATTGTGGCAAGAAAATATATAACATAAAAAAAAAATACCATCGTATATTATTGTGCATTATTTGATGAGATATTAATCTGGCACAAGATACTTAAAAACATACGGCTCTACCACAAAAAGAGTTAAACCGGGTCTAAATCACTAGACTAGGTTTAAATCACTCTTTCGTCATACAAATTGGCGATATTAGACCGGTCTAACTTTTTTGTGGTACGGGGGATAATAACTAATTAAGTGATCTATACAAAAACTAAGCTACTCATAGGTATTAAACCAAAGTTAAATATCGACTTTGGAACCGGGGGTAAGCTTCATCCCGAAGGCTGCTTTTCCAAGTTAGAGTTCTGAGCACGCTCAGATTTATTAAACTTAAATACCCATATATTTATTAAAAACATTACCAATATCAAATTAATCTAAGTATAACAAATAAATCTAAAACAATAAAAATCAACAAAATCAAAATAAGAGCAAAACATGTAACGGCTGGTAAACGTTTTCCAATAGCTCGCTATAGATTGGTGTTTTTCTTTTATCAAAGCATGTTTTACGCGATTTAGTTTATTTTAGTGTTGTACAGTGGCAGACACGGTCGGCGTAACACTTCTGGTTTTTCTGTATTGCAAAATAGCTTTGTTCTTAGGTAATACAGTCTAGGGCTGACGAAACCATAGACAAATCTGTTACGGCCTCCTAGTCCGTGACTGTACGTATAAAAAATAGTGTACATTACTACATATTCTAAAAATCATATTATAATGTGTATATATTATTATCATACCTATTTTCAGCCTTATCATAATTGATATCAAATACTACGAGTTAAATAAACTTATCTTAACTATTTAAAAAAAACTCTCCTTTTGCGCACTACGCACACACTTATAGTATTCGATATCATGGTCCGCTCAACTATTTTCATTTGAAACCAGACATTCAGATATCGCCTTACTCTACTGAGTCATGCATAATTGCATATTCTCTCCATAAATTGCAATGCCTTAGGTAGCAATTCACAACGTGTTTTAGCATAGAGAACGTAGGAGGCTGCGTTGGAAGGCTGCACGGGATGACCTTAAAAGCAAAACTTGTAGGTACAGTGGCGGTCTAGGAGGCCGTAACAGATTTGTCTATGGTTTCGTCAGCCCTAGACTTTATTGCTAAAGAACAAAAGCTATTTTGCAATACAGAAAAACCAGAAGTGTTATGGCGACCTAGACCGCCACTGTACTTTGAACTTAGATATAACTAGAGGCTGCCCCGCGGTTTTTCCCGCGCAAATTTCTTATAAAAACAAAAATTCAGTTTTTTCCCGTGGGAATTTCGGGAAATCCCTTCTTAGTGCTCACCTAGACTCCCTAAGGAACCTATATGCAAAATTTCAGCCCGCTACGCCCAGTAGTTTCGGCTCTGCGTTGTCTGTCAGTCAGTCAGTCAGTCAGTCAGTCAGTCAGTCAGTCAGTCAGTCAGTCAGTCAGTCAGTCAGTCAGTCAGTCAGTCAGTCAGTCAGTCAGTCAGTCAGTCAGTCAGTCAGTCAGTAACGAAAGAGTTTTATATATATAGATTCTGCCCATAAGCTACTTTTTTATACCATAATTACATAAAAAGGTTTTTTGATTATAATTTTAAAAGCACCTTTATTTATTGATTTCATGATGATTGATGATTGCATGAATGTTCACAGAACCTTATGTAGATAGAGATAATGTTAAATTTTTAAAGTCAACCTTTTTTTTATAAAAAAATAAAATAAAATTTGGATTCAAATCCATTCTTCCATACTTTATAAATGCTAAAATAACTCTGACTGTCTGTCTGTCTGTCTTGCTTTCCTGAGAAAACTACTAAACCGATTTCCATTACATTTGGTATATTAATAGTTTAGAACCTGAGAAAGGACATGGGCTACTTTTTATTCCGATATTCCCACGGGAAAATTGGGAATTTGAAGTAAAAAGGGGAAAATGCGCTGGCGAAGCTGAGGGGCGCCCAATAGTTATTTAATATATTTATTCATTATAGACGAAATATTTAAGTTTTTACGTGGAAGGTATATTAAAGAGTTTAAATTTTAGACCTGTTAAGTTTATTTAAATTCCTCTAATTATAACTTATTATAACTCTAATTTACGCTATAGAATTTTGAAATTGCGTAGGTAGTATAGGAATAATGAAATTGACGGCTTTAATTTGTTTTACAATAACATACATACATACATACATAATCTCACGCCTTTTATTCCCCGGAGGGTTAGGCAGAGGCACCAGCTTGAGAGCCGGACCCACGTTTAGCCGAGTTTATGCTTTATTACCAACGTGACAAGGGGCCAGCTTGTCGCCGCGGTTATAACGACCACTACTGCGGCCAGGACCAACGGCTTAACGTGCCTTCCGAAGCACGGAATCATCTTACTTTTCGGACAATCAGGTTATTCAAGCCTGCAATGTCCTATCCAACCGAAAACAACCACAACGTGATTTTTGTGAGAAATCAATATGTAGTGTTTTCTGCGGGGATCGAACCCACAACCTTCCGTGCCGTGGCGCAACGCGCTACGCTACTGAGCTACGGAGGCGGCTTTTACAATAACAATAAAATATAAATGTAAGAGATACCATAAGAAGTAGAATAATAATGTTAAACTTTACTAGTATTCAACAATAACTAAATGATATACAAAAAATATTCCCATACATGCGATACGAGAAACAAACAAGAATAAAAAAATGGCGCATTTCGTAATAGACTCGGATATGATTCGACCAATCCATTAGGAAACAGCATACACAATGGTATTACGGACATTATAATTGTTCAACCCAGCCTTGGCGGAGTAGTGAGCTCTCACGACTCTAACAACAGTCTAACAACAATGCATTTAAGAAATAAAACTTTAATTAAACGACGACGACCAAGTTCCTTTATTAAGTTCTATCCCAAAGGGCTAACGGATTCCGGAGTAGAAAAAAATAATATGTTTCGAAAGCATAGGAGTCTCTGTCTACAGTTATTAATAACAATATAATAGCACCACCAGTATTAACTGGTTACTTATTTTGCAGAAGTATCACACGACCCCTCCATGTCAGAATTGCATTTGGACATTCTGTTTTCTTTTTTTAACAATAAATCATTCAGAAAAACGTTAGGCACAATACATAAAATAACTTAAAATTATTTATATTGCCCCATCGTTTAAATAATGATAAAATTGTTGCTCTCTTTTTATGCGTATTTTACTACTCTTTATTATACATAATATGTATGTAGTTGATAGAATAATAAGAGTATTCTTTCATTTACGAATCTTAATTTTATTCGTTAACTCTACCTACATGGCTCGGGTGGTATTGTATTATCTTATATTAAAAATCACAAAAATTCATTTTTGTTGCATTATTATGATATATACATAGTAAAATTTCACGTTTTGATATTTTCTAAAGTTTCTAAATAAATAATCTATAGAAAAGCTAATTAGGATCGCAGTTGTATGGTATTAACATTGACTTGCGCTAGGTATAACAGTGCTGTTTATTAGCTTATTCCAACATAATCTTAAGTTGTAAGTTACTCTTTTGCCGATGTTATAAAACAAACAAAATTTAAAAAAACGTACCATACCTGCACCTACACGCCATATATCTAGCGTATACTTTTGTTGTAATTAAACATTAGCAAATACAAAACTATTAAAAAATACATTTAAAAGAGGGTTCCTTTTTTCAATAAATATTCTCATTAAAATCATTATAAAAATAAAAAATAGAAAACCAGAACTAGCACTAGCAGGCGTTGGCTATGAAACTCGAGCCCCGCGGCGCTCCAGCGACCGTGTACTTTTTATTATTTGAGGGCTGCGCAACTCTCCTACTCGGTTTTCCAATCAACATTTTTATAGGCTTTCAGCGAAGCGTTTGGGAACTTGTATTATTGTGTAAAGTTCACCAGAGTCTCTCAATTGAGGAAATTGAACCCCACGAAAAGAAAATATAGAAATCTGTATACAAAGTAACTATTCTGCTCCGTGGCTCAGTTGGCAGTGATGTGGACTGAGTAAGCGTGAGCACCCGGGTTCGATTCCCGGGCGGGGCGAATATTGATATGACGAATATCGATGTTTGTTTCCGGTCTGGGTGTGATGTTCGTCTCTGTGTGTGTTTCGGGCGCCCTAGATACAGGTTCTTCCTAGTTAGGGGCTCTGAGTGTGATGTGTTATTATTATTATTATTATTATTCGACGCGACGAATAGTTACTTTGTATACAGATTCGATAACTTTTCAATGCGACGTTTCCTCTTTTATCATACTTACCTTATATCAGTTATACTTGCAGAGTATCAACTTAAGATTGTTTTAACAAGTATGTTTATGCGATCGTCGTACATACATACCTACAAATGTAGGGTAAATAAATTATAAATTTGTTTATAATTAATTTCCCTACAAGGTATAGCAACATCATCATCAAGACGAATCATCAAAAGACGTCTTCTACGGCGGCGTGACTAAGGCCTTCCCTAAAAGATCGCTACAAAAGGTCTTTTGCGACTCTCAACGAGTGTACTCTCGCAAGTACTAATAAGTGGGGTTTCTACCTACTCTGCATATTCCGGTGCCCGGTCGCCACTCGGCAATTTTTTGGCTCCAGCAAATCTGTTCTTAAAACTGTGTTCACTGTCTATAAAGGAGTAGCATAAGTACATATAACTTAACAATTTGTAATTCTAACTATTAATCTTAAACTGGGTCAATTATTCTTGTATATTGTAAGGGGTTAACCATTTTCTTACCTTTACAAACAAGTTCATGAGCATAGTATTTGGTAATGTGCACAAAATGAACGCTTTTGTTGTTCGGTCTTAATGGACTGTACTTATTCACGTTACGAAATTGGTCGACTCCACAACGTCTTCTTTACGATATATAAAGATTTAACTATGGAGTCGTTCAAATGCTCTTGTAGAGTTCAACTTGAAGTCGTGAATTACCGCCTGGCTTGCGGTTTGCCTAAACCGGTCAGCATTAACAAGTGGAAAACTCACGGAACGTTACGCCGATGAGGGCATCCATCCAGAAAAAACACGACGTGACGGGCGAATTACAATATTTGAATACCTAATTAAAGTGATGAGAACGTAAAGTATGACGCCACATCTTAGTTTAAATAGAATAAATTCATAGCAATAAGTAAAATAATACAACGTTTTTTAATGAAAGTAAATTTTGAAGACGCCACAGTCAAACATAAACTTATAGGTTGTCTGTTTAAAAGCATAATAGAAAATATAAGTACTGATATTCTAAACAATAAATGAATATGCGTGTTATAGGAATAAAAACGTACCTTGGCAGAATTGCTAGAAAAGCGGCGAAAGAAAAGTTTAGAATCGCAATAAAATTCAGACTCACAAAATGTCATTCAGAGAAGCTAATAAACAAATGATTTTGGCGCATCGTAGACGTATATAGGTTACACGGGTAAGTTAATGTGCTGGCTACTGTTCAACCCAAAATGTATTGACACTTTGATTTTGAATAATATTACCATCGAAAAAATCCCATGAGTGTAGAATATGCTGTAAAATTATCCGACCAGTGAAAGCCTCGGGTTCACAAGGCATTGTGAGGATCAGACAAGCTGCAAACAATAGGGCTTCGGAGCGCGTCCTTACGTCCCACTTCCACGTCAACTGTCAGAGGTGCATTCTCCGCTTTCTTAACCTATCATGTAACATGTAGAGCATAAAAGGAAATGTCTGAGTTTGAGACAAGAAAGTAAAGGCGGGGAATATCAGTGTCTAAAAAGATTTAGGGAATCTAATTTATTTCTATTTTCTGTATGGAAAACTAGTGATCAAGTAAGCGAACCACAGAACATATTAATAAGACATTTATATGTTCTGTGAACTGAACCTTAGATCAAAATCATAAAAGTTATGTTAAAGCCGACACTGACTGGCGGCACGGCATGGCAGATGATTTTGGTTCAAATTTATATCTTAGAACCTTATTTTTATAACTTGAGAATTCATTTGATGGGATGCCCTTCGGCAGGTATCTCGGCAGCTGATACTAAATATACAGCTTTCGACTCATTCATTCCTACCTACAGTTACTACACTTTGTTGCAGGTAGTAACCTAGTTGTTCTTTTTTGTTTGTTAAAAATGTTATATTAATGTAGGTATATATCCGTCTAACAAAATAAGTTAGTTTTAAGTTGACGTTACTTGTTTTTGTTTTCTATGGGGAAAATGGTTAGATAATATTTATTTAAAAAATAATAACACTAATATAAAAATTACGCGCCATTTAGGTATATCAAAGTGATACTAGTTTACTACCTAACATCTTATGGTAACAAACATATTCTGATTCATATTCAATAAAGATCCTAAATCAGTAGTTAACAAAATTATTAGTCGGCGCGGCCCTAATATATGTACCTATATAACAATTTTGCAAATGCTAAATCTTGATTACATGTTTTATTGTTCCCGCATCTTTGCCACGCTTTTCAACGTGGAAACGCTTACATGGAACTAAATCAGTAATCATTTACGTTTCTTTAAAGATACATTTAAAAAGAAGTTGCATGCATACCATTATATAGTTTTTCCAATAAAATATTTAAAAAAAAACAACGAAATTGGATTTCATTCAATTTCAGAGTCAACTAGTACAAACTTGGAACGATTGTGTTTAGTTTTGCAACTGAAGAAAATATAAAGCTAGTTGTATTTTTTGGTTGAAAGTGAAACAGTCTATTTTGATCGAGCACGCTCAGGGGCATCGTAAACATGCTCGACTGCAGCAGTGCAGTCTCATGCCTCTACGATAGCTTCATATGAATATTTGAAACTACAATCTTTTATGTTATTTTATCATTTTACCTAAATTCCTGTAGTGTTCTTGTAGACATTTTGTTATTCTTGGTCTTAACGATTCTACAGAAAAAAATATTTACTGAGTAAGGAATATGCTTAATAACTAATATTTATGTACACCTTATAACAGTTAAATATCATGACTTACCATTTGCATTACATCACATCTATGAAAATCACGTTTTATATTGTAACTGCGTCATTTCGCCCTCTTTTACATTAACGTCCGTACAAAACGAAAACCGAGCTGTATCGCAGTAAGTACACAATATAAAACTTTTCAACGCATCATCCATTGTATGAGAGCTATCAGAATTAAAAACGCAACGTCAGCGGCGCAGTGATTGGTAAGCTAAGCACAGCATTAATCACCAACACCCACGACACCCGATAAGGTCAAGGATGGCACTGAGATGTAAAGTAATAGATCTTGTGTGGTGCAAAATAAAAATAACATTCTTAGGAGTGAGCAGGAAGATTGCACCTCAGGGAATTCGAATCTTCGACCGGAAACAACGAACTGAGTTTGTGGAATTGTGGGAAAGGTCATTTATATTGAGTGCTTGTTTTGCTCCACGAGAATTCGAAGAGAAACTTTATTTAGGAGCAACTGTTCGAGACCAATTTATATTTCATTCATTATGTTTTATAAACCTAGTTTGTATGTGTTACGCATCCGGTAGTCAAGCCTAGCCACGCCAAGCCAAGCTTAGCCAAAGCCAAGCTGCTACGTCACTTCCTCCGTGCCAGCCCACCGCCACGTCACATCCAGTGCCCTACCACAGCCAAGCCAATGGAGGAAGCTTGACGAGCCGCCGCCAGCCGGCCGCCAGCCTTTATAAGCGCGTGTTTGCCTAGCTCTGCACTTAGAATTGGATACCACTTGCTAGAGGAAACTCTGTCCGATTAAAAATATAAATCGAGTAATAAGTTTTCAGTTTATTTCATTTAGCCCTCTTTTCATATGATTGAAAACTCAATTAAAGTGCATGCTCATAGCTTAGCTTAATACGCAGAAACTAAAAATGCTCTAATGGACTCATGTCAAAATATTTTCATCATAAGTTTTCGGTACTTCGCCTCTCAACATTGCTTTGGTATAACAATGTACAATTATCATTGAAATCAAATGATTCAAATGCTAAGCTACAAGTCAAATCTTTTTTTTAGAAAAGAAGCAAATTTTATACAGGACAGTTATTTGTTGTCATCGACTTTGGATTTCAATCAACAAACGTTTGCTTATAGGTATCACAAAAAATAAAGAATTATAACATTAGAAAAAATTAAGAATATCAATTTGAAATACAGTTCGAGTTCATTTATAACGAAGTTTTAATATGCGGTATCCATTAAAAGTGACTTAATTGCACCATTCGTAGAAAAGTTCATTAAATGCAAATATTCATAATCGTAATCAAAACTCCACTTAACTCCTCTCCAAATGCAGCAATATAGAAATGGAAATTGAAACGCAAATTCGCAGCCAGCCAATAGCGTGCGGCACATGAAATGGCCAAATTGAGATAGGAATTAGTGAAGTCATCACATCACGCAAAATTTAATGAGGAAATCAGTGCGTTGGCGGGTTAAGTAATTAACGAGTACGGGGCTTAATCATGGACCCGTCACGTGCAGCTCGTGTTGCTTTCTGCGCACGTCCTCGGGGCTGCCGCGAAGCGAAAGAAATTATTTAATAGCCACCATTCGTTTATTTAAAAAAATTAACCACAATATAGACCGCGTTTCTTTAAAATTCATTAAAGTTTCAATTATTTTAATATATAAAAGAGCGAGGTTTAATCATATTTTTCTTTTGTCTTACTGAAGTACCTACCGATATGTATGTGCAAAATTTATTTATATCCTGTTTACTTAAGAAAACCCACCAAGAAACTAATTCAAAATTAATGTAGGTACCTACCTACATAAAAAAAACTTATGTGACTACAGCTTGGCACAGATAATTAGAGAATAATGGGGGCGCCACTTTGTATGTGGACTAAGTAAATCGTTTTTATTTAATTTGTCCCTGAATAAAGCCAATTTAATAAAATTTAGCCAAAATCAAAAATTTACAACTTCATGATATGTTTCTTTACTAGAAGTTATATTTTTTTGGGTTTTCCAACTTAAGATAAAAATGGTTCCGTGTCAAAGACACCGTTGCCAAGCTTGTCCTGTAATTCCCGTTCCTATGGGAATTTCAGGAAATCCTTTCTTAGTGCTCACCTTCACTCCCTAAGGAACTTACATGCCAAATTTCATCTTTGTACGCCCAGTAGTTTCGGCTCTGCGTTGTCTGTCAGTTAGTCAGTCAGTCAGTCAGTAACGGAAGAGTTCTATATATGTCGTAGTAAGATTTGATAATAAGGTTTTTTGCAAAAAAAAACTAGGGATTTTGCAAAAACACGGATAATTTGATATAAGCATCACTTTTTTTTTCAATCATCCTGACATAAAGCAGTTTTTTTGCAAAAAACCTATTATAATTGAAAACTTTGAAACCTTCCTTTACTGTGATTGGCTAGATTATTGCTTGCTGGTAAACTCTTATTCTGATTGGTTCTCTGTAGCGTCAAAGGATATTTTAACGAACCAATCAGAATAAGAGTTTACCAGCAAGCAATAATCTAGCCAATCAGATTCAATACATACAACACCAAAAACATTTTTTTTAAATAAAAAAGGTACTTTAACCTACCTAATGTTCACCTTTATTAAAAAGGGCTGTATCAGGTGGTACGAGTTATTTCTATGGAGCGACGCAATTTAAACCTTTTTACAATTCCACTTTATCCAACCCTTGTCTCCGCGTGATTGAGAGGCCTCTACGTGCGTCGTTCATCATCGATCCCTCGCTCAAAATACCAACTGTGATTGTTTTAAATTACACACACAACGGACAACTTTGCGCCACGCCATAGGCACGCTTTGTTAAAAATATAAATTTTAGGTATATTTCTATACAAGCTAATACGGCGAACCTTGTACTTGTTGAGAATAATCTATAGCCTATGTCACCCGGGGATAGTGTAGCTTCTCAATTGTGTAACCAAACAAGCAATCAAATCTTTCTTCTTTATATTTAGGTAAGAATACCAAAGCCTCTTCAGATATCTTTCACTACTTATATAATTGTATTGGTAGTTGTTTTTATGAATGTGTTGTGTGGCTAAAAGCATCGAATAAGGTTCAATTGTTACCCTGTCTGTACCACACGCAATTTATTCACAATAGTTCAGAGTGTGAGTGATTGAACCCTGCTCCAATTTACTGGAGCGGTCATCCGTGTTTTCCGACGCTGCACTCCTGCGCTCTTGTCCGATCCGTCAATTATTTTTCCATTTGCTGTGTGCCTTCTGACAGGCTCTCGCGGCAACTACAAAATGCTCTCGGCCGAACGTCGGCAGTAATTGAAAGGAAAAACATCCTTTGCTCTAACAAGATTATTAGCAGTTTGTTGGAGCGTGATTAGACGTTTTTTTTTTTTATTTATGCTATCGGGGGATATCAAGTACATATTCATTCGATTTACTCGTAGATCAATACTTTCATATTTTTCCTTTCGGCGACATTTTCGTCATCGCTATGATAGTCAGTAAAACATTAAAAAAATTAGGTAGGCACATTGTAGAGCTATTTTAGCATTAGTTTATTACGTTAAGTACTTAGTTTTAGTTCATCTAAGGCTAAAACTAACTATTCTCTAATCTGTGCTTAAACTAAGAACACTTTACTAAACGCTCGAGCTACGACTAAAATTAATACACTTTGTGAGTTATTTAATCTATCGTGCTAAGTAGCTGGCTGCTTGTGACGGGCGCTGAAAGCCTTTGACTCTGCGGAGCCACGGAAAATTTAATCCATGAGGGCGATGGCCACTATAAATTACTTATATTTATGTAGTTGGTTCCTATTCCTATAGAAACGAAGAGATATTAATGTGCTAGTACAAGGAATATTTTGGTTTTAGGCACCATTACTAAATATTTTCTTCCTTAGATCAAAAACTTATTCCTCTGCTATTTGTTTTTATGTATCTACCTAAGTATCTATTTTAATAAAAATCAACACAACCTTTTGTACGTAGCGGTCAGAAATGATGTTCCATTTTCATAAATTGTATGTAGATATTTAGTCCACGAGCAAATAATAAACAATTATAATATTAATATTGAATGTTTTAAAAGCCGGTATTCGCACTAAGATTTATTTGGCAGCCTACTGCTTATATTCGTTACCTGTTAAACACAGCTAATAAAGCTTTGCTGAAGCTGCGACCTGCGAGCGATCTAGAGGAACAAACAAAACACTGTCACAGGATCGGAGCGTCGAGCGCCCGCTAGAGGCTGGAGGCGTAGCAAGGAAGTAATAGCAACGAAGTAGCAACGCTTTGCACTACGCTCAGTTGTCTTTGAGTTCAGTTCATACGGGCATTAGTTCAGTTTCTCATTACATAGCTTATCATTGTATGCCTCAATATCACAGAATACCTAAAGTATCAAAATGACGCAGACTTGCCTACCTATTGATTTGTTAATACTAGGTAATGAAACAAATTAATTTTTATCTTAAATCTACAGAAAATAAGTACTTACTCAGGAGAATTTTCTGCAGAAGCTAATTACTGCTTCGCAAACAATTTGATTTCGTCGGAAAAGTTTATTGTCTTACTGTCGAGCGTAACGATTTTATTAGGAGTAACAATTCTATTTCCTCACCGACTGCGGCCAGAAGACTTGATATTGCTTGAAAATTGTTTAACCATTGCCGAGAACCGATAATATAATTATTTAAGATTAAATTAAGGAATTCCTAGCTCTTGAAGACTCACTCGATGATAGAAGTTAAACAAACGCTGACGGAAATAAAAATTCTGTTATTAATTATGTACTACTTACCTTTGCTTTACAAAAAAGGGTGATTGATGTCCTAGGGCGAATTCTCTATAATACGTGAGTTACGTAGAGTATTCGTCATCTAACTTTATTTCGACTGTATAGGTTGTAATTCGTTATTGTTTCTTTAATATAATACAATGAGCATAAAATATCTTTGAAGTTCGAACATTCTTCAGCTTCTGGTAACGCAAATTACCCAAATCACATTAATTAACCGACTTCAAAAAAGGAGGTTATCAGTTTGGCCTGTATGTATGTGTGTATGTATGTTTGTCCGCGATTATCTCGAGTTTGGCTGAACCGATTTTGATGCGGTTTTCACAGAAGTATTTGTTACATTCAGAAGAAGGTTTTAGTACCTATTTTAACCGACTTCGAAAAACAGGAAATGCTCAGTTAATGTAAGTGTCAGTTTATTGAAGGCGGGTTCCTTTTTTGTAAAAAAGAAATTATTTTGCTTTTGCAACTCGTAACAAAAATTATATTGTTTTCCTTATTCTTTAAATATTCTTGAAAATTTATAAAATGAACACCAGAAAAAAAATATATAGGTACCTAATCTCTTCAACTTATTGGCACGGTGGAAATATATTTTAAAGTTAGAATGTGAATCAAATATAAAATTTTGTTCCATTATTGTGGAGGTTCTTTAAAATAATTCTCGCAGAGCCGGTACTTCTGTAGCTTTTCCTGCTATTTGAGGCCCTCATTTAAAAAGTTATTTCAAAAGAATGCGAGGTGCAATCTTCTTTTATTTGCTTCGCAAAAAAGTAAGGGCAGGCATTCCTTGTTATTGCCAGTTACTTTAACAATTTTCAGTTAAGTCACATTTCACTAAACCCTTAAACGTGGAAATATTTCTGTAAATACATTTTGTAAAGTGTTACACGTAATGGTATCAACAGTCATATAACGGCGGAATAACGTCTGCGGTCCTGAATAACTCTGAAAGAACATCCGCCCCGGGCGCTCAAGTATTTGGTTGTAATGTAACGATCGCAATGTTTTAATGGATTGTACTAAAACAAAAGGTTTCATTCAATTTAACTTTACAAAAGTTACCCTTCCCCGTCCGACCTCATTCTAATTTACGTTTCAGCAGTTCAGTAATGATTATCAATCCATCAGCTTTTGGATTTAGGTTTTTTTTTTCAAGTTCAATTAAGTAGGTATGCCTTACGTGGCGTACATCCCACTACCCACCCCACAAAAGGGGCATTCCATGCAACGTGACACCAGACAAGTAAAACATTAAAGTTAAAGAATAGTTTATTTATGCATTTAGAATAACAGTATACAGTCTTAAGTTTATGAAATTAATAAAAAAAAACGAAAAAAACAGTTTTTTCTACTTTTTTGGTCAATATCAACACAGGTGTTAGTCAAGCTCACCACATACAGGTTATTGTGTATGATTTAAAAAAATAAAAACCCAGATATTATGAATGTGAATCAGCCTGTTGGGAACATAACCAATTAGTACATTACTTAAGATTTACTACGTAAAATATAAATTAAAACGGTTAGTTAGTTTCTATAATATTAAGCAATCATTGGTAACCAGAACTATGTCCCGACCGTCACATTTAAATTAACTTTTGTTGATTTTTACCTTTAAAATGCGTGTTTATGATAAAATGCGTGTATTGCAAGTAACAAATAAATAGAATCTGAGGGGTTTGCCATTTCTTAAAGTGGCTATGGGCTGTTGTTTTTTTTACACATTAATTTAAAGTTCTGTCCCGACCGTCACAGTCCCATCCAACCATCATAATTCCAAGTAGCAATTTTCTTGTATTTTTACAAATATCGCTTGCATTGGACTTAAACAAGTCTACCCAAAATTATTTAATTTATTTTTTTGGTTTTATTGATTTTTTAGTATATATTTCGTAGCAAAATACTCGTATTTTTTAAATTTCGCTTGCTTAAGGCTTAAATAAGACTAAACATATTATAATAAATTTTTATTCCCCGATTTTATGGGTTTTTTGATATATTATGAGACGTAACATACTCGAGTGGCCCCCCATTACCAAAAAAAGGCCTATTGTCCAGCAGAAGACTATGAGTATGAGAGTATAATAATAATAACACATCACACTCAGAGCCCCTAACTAGGAAGAACCTGTATCTAGGGCGCCCGAAACACACACAGAGACGAACATCACACCCAGACCTGAAACAAACATTGATATTCATCATATCAATATTCGCCTCGCCCGGGAATCGAACCCGGGTGCTCACGCTTACTCAGTCCACATCACTGCCAACTGAGCCACGGAGCAGTCGAAAAGTATCACTACTTTTTTTACTCATTACTACATACTTCAAAGTATGAAGTAATGAGTAAGAAAAAAGTAGAATAAGAAAACTGAAAGCTAAGGAAAACCATGAAAAAGTAACTATGCATAGAAAACCTCAAAAAGCAAAGATATCAAAGAAATTGTAAGAGTAAAAATATTAAGGGATCGCATTTTTTGACGTTTTAGCAATATATAGCTGATTTTGAAAAATAATTGTAAAAGTTAATGTAAAAACAACTTTAATTAAACTAAATAAAAGAATAAAAAAACATACTTTTTTGTTGATTTGTTACTCGTCCCGACCGTCACAATGACTTGTCCCGACCGTCACACTCATCAAATCGGAACTTTGTTAAAAAAAAATCATTTTTGTTACTTCAAATCTGTACATACTGAAAGCTTCACTATTCATTAAATTTGCATAGAATGATTCGTATTCATATCATTAATAGTTTCTTACAAACTTTAAAATGTATGTGTAAATCTGGAGTAGACAAGAAAGTAAGGGTCCCGACCGTCACAATTTTCAAGACCTTTTTTTTTCATAGTAAATTATTAAGTACATGCTTGAAATTTAGGGATGTTAAAGTTTAATGATTTAAGTTTATGTTGAAATCGCAGTTTTTATTTGGTGCTCTTAAATAACTCAAATAAATACAGAAGTACTTAGAAAAAGGAGTAAAATGTCCCGACCGTCACACTTGGAATGCCCCAAAAGTCTGTTTTTCAACAAACGAGTACTGGGTATGTTTCTCCTACATTTCTTTTATTGACAAAGTGAGATGTGTATGTTGATAACGTTAACCAAAAGCAACGCAATAAAAAATTATCGGTCCTTGTTTTCTAAAAAAAACACACTATAGTAACAAAAACTTGAAGTGGCCAATATCGCAGTTCCCAGTTACAACCCCTGTGTAAATAGCGGATCTTTTTAAATTTAGTAAACAATAAATTTTCATCTGCAAAAAGAAAAGTCAGTTCTCACTATACCTTTACAGACAAAATATGTTGCACTATACCAAACTGCTTTATTATAGCTATTTTACACTTGTGGATTATTTATGCATAAAACTGTGTTTTATTGAACCTGCAAAGTGCCTAATATCCTGTATTATTAAATTTTAACTAAATTAGTTAGCTATTCATTTTGTGCATCACGTAACGAGGGCAGTCCGGGACCGGCCTCCCTGAGCTCCTTACCGGAACCGGGATTTTCCGGGACCTGTTATAAAGCCCCGCCTCTCCAATATCGGTTCATTAGTTACCCTCATTAGTTCTATTCGACGAGAAAAGTGAACTACAGCAACTTTCATGCTACGTGCTGAATGTTAAATAGGAAATATGAGCGAATATTTTAAATCTAATTTTAAGTTTAATGTACAAGTAAGTATATAGATATTTTTTATGAAGTTAGGATAAAATGAGGGATACTATAAAATACTAGATCAGCATACATACAGACAACCTTTCAGTGGTTGTATTATATTGTAAAAGTATCTAAAGCTGTGAAAACACTCAGATGGAGCTGAGAAAAAAATATGGGACCTGTTCCCAGTAGTGGATTAATAACGGCATAATTCAAAAATATATATTATTTGAAACATTACTTTAAATATTTATAAATAAACGTTCAAATTAATTACAACGCCTACACGATTCAATTGTCGCTAGCGAGACTTTCGACGAATTTTGTAATTAATTTGGGATTTACCTTTCAATGATATAAAATTTCATCGGTATAAATTTAATTTACAGCTAAAGTTCATTCTATTTTGTACTTTATTAAAACTCATAATGGATCAAAAGCCGAGCTCTGCCTATAGATGGATAAGTTTATTTTATTCAATAAATTGTTAGGTTTGTTTCGCACTGAAAATTTTAACAAATATGTAATACAAATATCAAACGGCAATCCAAATATTAAATAAATCGTAAAATGCTCACTATTCGATTTTTAAATAAATCTTTGAAATCAAAATATATCGGTAAATTTAAATAAATTAGGTGTTTGTACAACATCGACGGCACACGCAATAAAATCCTTGCCATGATAGCCCTTTTAGTCAGACTATCTGAAACCTGAACAAAGTAACGAAAACCAAAACTTTAGGAAATATAACAATCACACAACACACCGTACTTAGTGCTAGGCTTATTATAACAAACGTTCGCCTTAATGAAGTGGAGATTTCGCTAATTAGGGGCATGTTCACGAATTGGTATGTTAATACTGAGCCACTTGCGACGTGTTTCGTGCTAACTAAAAGGGGGTGTGCACACCAGGGTTTAGTAAGTATTTAAACCTTAGATTAATCTTAAATAAAATATACCTACGACATGCTTAAAGGCTTAATTAAACCACTTGCGATTCACATAGACCGTGAAAATCCTCACTCAAAAAAAAATAATATTGATATCAAAACCATAAGTTTCATATAACATGGTGATATAATAATTTTAAGTACCTATTAAAAGGGAAATGAGAAAATGCACGGGTTTCTTGTTTATATTATTAAAAAGACACCTTTGATAAAAAATTAAAAAAACACAGACCTAAAATAAAGACCTGGGACCTTTAATCATCATCGTTTCAGGTAAAAGCGCCCACTGCTAAACACAGGCATCCCCAGAGTCTTATGCATTGTGCAACCCGCATAATTAGTAATATCAATGAAATTTGTCATTTTTATTGCACATTAATGGTATTTTAGCAGTAAAATAAAAGTTAGTTAATGTGAGAAACAGTCCTTTCTTCCTTGTAAAATATAATACATAATTAAATGGGAAGCAAGTGTAGCGTGGCGTGAGCTTGACACAGCTTCTTTGATGCCATCATCACCCATATACAACCTTTAGGTTAACATTGAGCTTCCTTCTTGATTTTCTGCTAATGAAACTAGCATTAAAAAGTAAATATAATCTTTATATTAAGCAATTACTGATCTAATCCCTATTAGTTGATATAAAAACAGCAACAAAATTTAGATGTAGTATTTAAACTGAATCCCAAGTTATGTTTTATTTTAATCTTTGTCTATTTTTTTTTGCACCATTTCCATGGGTTTTGGGTTTCGGAAAGTTCATATCCTTACTTAAAAAATGCAGCAGTTCCTGATCCATATAGTAAAAGAGTGGGCAAAGCCGCGGTAGTATTAAATAGTTAGTTCGCAAAAGAGACTGAGACAGAGAATTAAATGGAGAACTTTTTACTTGTTTTACTATAAAGACGTTACTACACAAGTGCTTCAAAAAACAAACAGGGTACCTAGCTTTTATTCTGGAACACCAACCAATGAAATTTGATTTAGTCTCGACCGCGCAAGTTCGAAGGACCCACTTGGTTCCAGCTCAACTAATCCTCTAACCAATCACAGCAACTCTCAATCAATAAGAAAACCTAATAATGAACTTTTACCCGATGCTCTCAATTATACGACCGGACGATGAGGCACTTCAACAGACTAAGATGTTTGTGGAAGCAAATTGACGAAACTCTTAATTTATTAATACAATCCTATATTTCTATCTAAGCTCTAAGTTTCATGGGAATTGTCCCCTTAATAAGTGACTAAGTACCTTATTTTACTGCGTTGTTTAAGTGCTAATATGACAATAGCAATAAAAATAGATTTGGAAGCTATTCGATAATTTGATATTTCTAAACCTAAACCTAAACATAGTAGAAGTTATTCAGGCAAGATTTTGATCAAGGCTGTTTTTCGCAATCCTGTTGGGATTGACTTACGTGCGACGTTCAATTTCCTGCCTTACGACGACTTGCCGGATGACAAAATGTGCTAACATGATTTTTTTACCGAAATTTCTAAGGACATGCGTACATGCTGGGCGGGCGGGCGTTCAGCGCCGCCGCCGCATTCGATCTTTCTACCCCCTCTTCCACTTCTCTCTATATTGTTCTATATCTACTTATACTATAACTGTTATAGTATATAGTATAACAAAAGCGTGCTGAGATGAGTATGTCTCTCACACATTTCCGATATTGACAGAGTGAGATGGGTTTTTGGACTATATTATTGGTAATTGGCTAATTGACTTTATGTTGATTACATGGATCAATAGCAACGCAATAAAAAAAGAATCGGTACTCGTTTGCTAACAAAACAGACTATAGTGCACTCAAAATCGCTGAAAATTGAAAAAAGTAACCTGTGGATCAACCCTTATTGACATTAAGTACAGAGTCTACACGCTAAATCAAAAAAAAACTCATAAAGCCAATAGATATTTTATTTCTTAAGTAAGCTCACGGCTCACTATATCATGGCGACAGAAACATATTTCAAACCGAAAAGCTCAACTGTAAACAAGTAAACAAAACATCAACAACATGTCCCTTTCGCTACATCAAAACAGCAGCCTGTCATCTGTCATGTTTGTATGTACTAAGTATAGAGGCGCTGCTGAACTAAGATAGGGGATAGGGGCTTAGGGCGACTTTGAAAACCCGATCTATATCGTGAAGAACTATACCTACATACTAGCTACGTGTAAAACATACATAATGTTCCGTGGCTCAGTTGGCAGTGATGTGGACTGAGTAAGCGTGTGCACCTGGGTTCGATTCCCGGGCGGGGCGAATATTGATATGATGAATATCGATGTTCGTTTCCGGTCTGGGTGTAATGTTCGTCTCTGTGTATGTTTCGGGTACCCTAGATACAGGTTCTTCCTAGTTAGGGGCTCTAAGTGTGATGTGCTATTATTAATGTGTGTTATTATACTCAAGAAAGAAAACATTTATTTCTAGCGGACACGACTGCTCTGTTAAGTAAGATTTAGAATAAAGCTAAATACCTAGGTACTAACTACTTAGGCATGCCCAATTTCTGTCCTTTTTACTTTATAAGCTAATTAAAATGTACTCGAGTGCGCCCGGCCAATGAGAGCGGCTGGATTCAAAGGGCCCCTGAGACGAGACTCCCGATGGAATTAACGGTGCTCGATCCATTAAAAAGTCGTAAGTAAAATATTTAAAATATAAAAAAAAAACTTATGAACATATAAATTTAAATTAAATTATAATATTGAATGTTAGATAATAAAAATAATAACTTTTGTTTTATTTTTTAAAGGTAGAATAAGAGCTATTTTTATTTTGTATTTCCATTCATTATAATAATTTATATAATAAAGAATTAATTATTAGAAAAACACTCGAGTATTGTTTGGGTTTAAAAAAAAGCTATTATACAATAAACCAATCCAACTAAACTGTACCTACCTAAGTATATAATTTTCCAACGAGACCAAAGATCTTGTTGAGGGATCACGCACCGCCGTTATTCTAGCGATATCAGTTGTTGGTAATGTTAAGGGTAGTACTTGTTCATCAGTGAACCTATTTCGAATGATGATGCTGCATGCACTTTCGTAACTCTAGTGTGGATTATAATATGATATTGCTCGGCTCCTCAGTCCGTCAATTTCTAACGTCAAAGTTCGCCCACTGAAATCGCTTACATGCTAGTATACGGTGTAACACTATAATATCAGACAACGTTCCGGTTTTAGCCTTCCTATAGGGGTGATATTGGTTTGCACGACGCCTGCACGATACAATAGTTTCTAACAGAATTTAGGTAACAGCCGTGTAAAGCCATAAAGGATCGTTTAAAGACCACGAACAGAACCCTCGTAGTTTCAACTGTGTATAGTCACTCGGAAAATTCCATAGAAAGTGTTATGTTAAGTTTAAAATAGCTTTCACGCAAATACTACATACATCTGTTAAAAACATTTCCATACATTACATACAAACACTGTGAGCGTAGCTAATATGCTAGTAAATGTCATCACTGGATTCGATTATTTTTGCCAACTCTGTAGGGACTAAAATTCGTCACTGTACTTTTGTTTCGTCTGGGCAAAAAGTAGCCTTTTAAAGGCCTTTTAAATATTAAAATTAAATTTTCGTGCGTGTACGTGATTTGTAAAACTAATACATTTGAATTTTACCCCATCTCGACCTCGCTCGTGGCATGGTGCCGCTACCGTGTTTGTCGCTCGACCTCGACAGACACGGTGTTGAAAACTTTCAGTTACTATATTAAAGTTCATGTTACATGTTAACAATGCCTGTAAAACTTGGTAGGGAAGTAAAACAAGTCTATGTCTATGGAGGTGTATTGCCTATTGTCCCTCAACCCTGCCCTATAAAATAATCTCGCACGGTCAGTCCATAATCTGGCGCAGTGTGATACAAATGGACGATAAAGTTGGCAATTTCTAAGTATCACGTCCCTTACGACCCTGCTAACGGCTTTTATAGCCTGTGGGTGCGGAAAAAAATGCATCTGTTACTACATTGTGATATATCTAGAAAAGCTGTGCAAGCCATATAATAATGCTCATCCGGATAACAAAAGTGGAAAGAAAAAATATAAAAAGTTATAAAGTTATATGTTTTTGTAATAAATCAAATTTATGTATATTAGTATCGGTTGTAGGTATACGCGCACTGGAAGACGCATAATATGCAAACCTTCCACAAGGTCGTCAGATGACCTGGTGAAGATTGCGGGATTACACTGGATGAGGGTTGCTCAAGACAGGTCGGTGTGGCGATGTGCGGGGGAGGCCTATGTCCAGCAGTGGACCTCATTCGGCAGAGATGATAATGATAAAGTAGAAAGTTATTATAGAAATCAACTACCTAAACATATTTGTACACTTTATCATATAAAAAGAGCAGTCAATGCCACAAAGATAATAAAACGTTGACAATAAAAAAACGATAAACTAGAGAGATTTGTCGACGTAAATTCTCAAAAGCTTTTTATACAGAAAAGGCAGAAAAGTATTCCTTGTGAATCTGAAACAATGCAGCCGAGAATTGGGACATGCAATATAGAATAACTCAAGAGTTATTGATTCTTTTGCCGTCGCTTCGTCTGAATTGTTGCTGACATAAACAGAGACGTGCACAGGGTTTTATAGGTTTAATAGGTTCTATTCTGCACTCACAAATATATATAGTAATGCATTTTGCAAAAAAATATTTTTTTATTCAACCTTTACGGTAGCTCTATTAAAATTAAGCCATAAGAATTTACTTTATAACATTTTTGAGTTGTGAATAACGTGGCCCAGAGAAAATATAATTCCCTCAATTGACTTACAAATTTCTGAAATATTCTTTTGTAGATGCCTTATTTTAATAAATTCTTTAGTAATTTCGTATCGTTACACAATTTAAATGTTTGTAATTATATTTTATATGAAACCTGGATTGAAATTTAAAGAACCAGTTTGCGGGGTTTCATAATAAAACTAAAATAAAAATTATTGTGCGAGTAATAATAAAAGAGAAAATTGTTAAGTCAAACCAGTCCAAGTCGTGCGGTTTCAGCTAAATAAAACGCTAGAAAAACAGGATTAGTTTTTCCGACCGTACAAAAAAACAGCACATTATATACAGAAATTAAAAATGGAAACGGTCCTCTGCATGTGTATTTAATTTGCTGCATGAAGGCTCTGTTGATTTGTTGAATGTTGAATTTGTACTATTTTGTCGGACTCAGAATGCAAATTTTATGTTATAAGCGACTCACTTATTATTTGTTTTATCGTTTTATCAGTTGTTAAACGGTTTTCATATGAGTAAGTAGCATCATATGTCACCAAGCTAAGCAATTCTGATGTTACCATAGTCGCCCCACGATGTTTCTAAAACATGTCCAAGTATATGTATAATATAGTTTGCCATGGTCCAGTATTTCATTTCCAGAAGAATAATAAATCTGTCTACTCCCCACATCTCCGGGCCAGAAACTATTTGAATGCTAAATTTACAATTTGCATGTAGAGCGGCGTATTTGTTTAATACGGCAGAAGGCACAAACGTTTGGTTCTTTGCAATGCATGGCATATGCTCTTGCTGAATATTGCAGAGCTCCGGTTGACAGCGCCCGCTGAAATCAACAAATAAATTGTTTGGGTCCATCATACCTATATGTAATTCCAAGGCTCATTTTCGTCATATTCAGCTGCACGCTGATTTCGCTTATTTATTTTAAACTAGCTGTCCTGGCGAACTTCGTATCGCGCCTTACAATTTTAACTTTCCCTATATTTTTCCATATTTTCTCACCTCTTAAACCTTCCTTGGACAAACATTTTAAAACCAAAATCAGCTTAATCTTCCCGGCCGTTCACGAGTTTCAGCGAGACTAACGAACCACGATTCATTTTTATATATATAGTAGATAGATAGTAGATTATCCCTTACTAATATGAATTCGAAAGTTGGTTAGGATGATTAGATATTTGTTCCATTTTCCACCACTAAACTGAGAGTTAATTTTTTCCTTTAAAAAGGATATACAACTATTGAAAAATAAATAAAGTTCATTCAGTCTGTAAATTTAGAGGCACAATTTTATAGTTGGCTGGCTGACTGACTGGCACGGTGTTTTTTTGTTGACCAGCTCCCCGGGCTCTAGAGCCGCTCGCTGCGCCGCCTGTGCCTGTGAGCCCCGCGCCGCGCCGCGCCGCTCCTACAACTATTTAAATCTGCATTTCCGCTGCTTTCTGACTCTGCCAGCTTTGAGATGCTTTCAAATTTCTAAAGGTCTATATTTGTGTTTGTGAAAGACTTTACGGGCAGCATTTGTTAGCACATACTCTCCAGATTTCTCAAATCTAAAAATACTTTAATAACCTTAGTACAAATGATTACTAATCTAAAAATTGAATATGTTCCCTATGTTTTATAGCATTTAGAATTGAACATCTAACTTTTCATACATGTAAAGCGCCAATTCATGTTTTTTCCTTTTTTTTTCTCGAGGGGTCTTTCAATAAAGCAAATAAAAATACGTACGAATATTTTTTTGGTTGACGCAGCAATTAATCCCAAATAGTAAGCTCGAGAAGTAAAAGTCACGCATTATTGCCGCTCGTTCAGTTATTAATTGTGTGTCGTCGAGTGGTATCGGTCTCTTTGTGCTACTAATGACAAAATTATGAGATCCATTCGTTACCGACAAGGGTGTGGGAAAATTCGATGTTTTTGTTCAGCAAATAATCTGGGCTTCAATATAATGATGAGCTTGGATTATTGTTTGCTATAGTAAAGTACTTAAATGAATCAATTTTGGTTTACTTCTCACGTTTTGAGCAGCTTTTTAAAACGGTCTGTAACTTATCCAACAATATGCGACAATTATTTTGCGATTCGACATGCAAGTAAAGTAGATACCTAAGTATACATTTGTATCATATAATTAGGAATTTAAAGGCAGCAAAGTTCAGATAAGAAAGAGAAATCTGCATCCGAAGAGGAATTCCTAAATAAGTTAATTGGTATAAAAGTTTGTGCATAAACTTCCACTGAATGATGAAACTCCGCAGTTCTCGTAGACCGCTGCGCTTTATGACTGCCTGCGCCCTCTCCCTCGAGCGGCAGAGCCTTGACGACACTTCCGCAAGGAAATTACTACTCTCCCGCTCGCAGCTATAAATCAGGCCTTAGGATAAATTTATTATCATTCCGGGATCGACCCGCCATAATGGCTCGACGTTCGCATTAAAAAATACACCTACGGATATTCGAAATGTGCTGGGATTTTCATTAACCGACTTCAAAAAAGGAGGTTATCAGTTTGACCTGTATGTATAAAAAAAAAAGTAAAAAATGATTTATTCAATACAGGATACAAGATATCGCTTATTGAAAGTCAATTAGACTAATCTAATTAATATTGATACCTTATTTCGTATGTATGTATGCATGTATGTATGTATGTATGTTTGTCCGCGATTATCTCGAGTTTGGCTGCACCGATTTTGATGCGGTTTTCAGAAAAGTATTCGTTACATTCAGGAGAAGGTTTTAGTACCGATTTTAACCGACTCCGGAAAAGAGGAAGTTCTCAGTTTATGTGTGTGTCAGTTTATTGAAGGCGGGTTCCTTTTTTGTAAAAAATAAATTATTTTTCCCAATCATGTTATATGGTTGCTAGGCAATTGTATTAATGTTCCCTAAATACACGTAATTGTGTAGGTAGGTATTTATTTGAGCGAAATTGAGAATTGCGGCATATTTATAAGGTAAATTAACTTTATACAGTTACAGTATATACAGTTCGGGGACTTCCTAATTTACCTTAGTCATAGTCATAATAAATACAATCAATGTTTTGAAATAATTAAACAAGACAGTGTAAGAGTCTATTAACGAACAACTCAAAAAGTGTCTAGACTGTAGAGCGGACCTGCAGACGGCGGCGACGACGTTCGTCAAATGCTTTTCAAGTCTTAGAACTTCAGCTCTCTTCATGTTGAAGGAGACAGCTCACGGGCTACATGATGATTAACAATAACAAGCATTTCTTTCTTCCAGTTTTAGTGGTAAGCTACTTGAAAAGTTCAAGGGTACAAGAAAAACTTTATGCATACGTCTCGGGGCGGGAATAACGCTAGTATGAAACTTAAACAATGGAGCTGAAACATGTGACGGCATCCTTTACATAAAGTATCTTGCAGTACCTACTTCTTGCAGTGCAGTTGCAGCAGGACTGCGGCAAGATAAATATTTTGGTTAAATTATGACATAACATATATCATCATTGCTTGGCATTTTTTATACTTATAGTCAATACTTTCGAACTCTGAACAGACAGTTATCTTTTATAATTATGGACATTACAAATAAGGAAAGATATTATCTAAAAAATTATATTGTCTATTATATTTTTCAAATGTAACAACACCTAAATGAAAAGATAATAATATGAATGTAACGTAACGTAACCTGCGCAAAATTCACCTCATGTTACCTATGTCGAATAAAATTTATATATCACGACGCAACTGCAGTCGCAGTGTCGTGCACTTTTACCGCTCCCCGAGGCCCGAGGCGTGTCATCGAGGTGAATAGAGGCGCGGCTGCGTCTTGCACTCGAGCTCGACATCCGGCGAGGGCTTTCATCAAGTTAGTGCTCTCTGCACGCGTGCCGCGGGAATTAATGACTCGCAGCTTTGTCTGCCAGCACCGCTTTAAAAAAAATCTTAATCTATGCTAAATAGACTTACTTGAGAAACTTGATATTTGGTACATATTAAGGAATGAATGGCAAGATTCACAACTCCACGTCACGTTTAACTACTTGTGAATATATCAGCTCTGCTATGGTATTCTATTAAAAAAAAATCAGGCACACAAGAACAACGTATATTTCTGACCGAACGTAATGACTAATACTTCAGCTTATTGCATAACGAATTTTGATATTGGTTTTGTTCTTTCCGGTTTTTAATACTTATTTTAAAAAAAATAACAGTAGGTCTAACATTTGTTTTCTTACGAAATCTTATTAAAAGTTTTAATTCCAATTACTGCTGTGACAGGGTAAATGGTAAAGTTCGCGGTTGTTTCCAAATGGCTTCATTACCTGAAACAAGGAGACGTTGACAGGTGGAGCACGCCGCCGGCCGGACGGGGACGTCGCCAGTTGTGGGTAGCAAGCACGAAATTTATAGGTAAGAATATTATTAATTTTAAAATTATCGAAAATCTTATCTCACACAATTTTGCAAACGTGTAAATACGCAAAAATAAAATGTAAGTACCTACCTACCTAAATTATTTAACAAAACTATATATGTAAACCCTTTACTGTAGTGTAGGTATTCCGAAAAACGGAATAATTTCGTTAGTATAACCAACCGCTATAAAATAGGTACTTTAAAAAATATAAATTATACTCCTAAATTTCTTTAGCTTAAAAATTGTAATAAAGTAAAAAGAAATGGTTCAAATAGAAAAAAAAATTTGTTCTATTATCGTATTCGTCAGTTCAGTTTACTTTCATGAATATTGCGATTCACGATTCATGGAGCAATTCGTCATTTGCGGTGAAAAGTTCTTAATTAGGCAGGTCGTGGTGGCGCGGGCGGCGCGGGCGGCACGTGACACGCGACCTGCCATTAATCTCACTATGAGCTACGAGACGCTCCAGCCTGATCGATGGAAACCTTTCTAAATATTGCCTCTAATGCAAAATAAATTGACCTAGTTGTCTCGACATTAAGTAGGTACGGTACATTACTTAATTACTGTTAATTTTATTGTAACTATTCCAACAGTCATAAATAATTTATTAGGATACCTGTTTTAAACGATGATTTAACAGTAGAAACTCAAACTTTCAAAATACGAAATCCAGTCATTAGAGAATCAATTAATATTCAAAACAAGGAAAGTAAGTAATAAGTATTCGTAGTGGACGGAGCTTCCAGTGGGTTTAAGATACGTGCGCTAATGAAAATCGAATAACAACTTTAAAATTACTGAAAAACTAACAGTGAATTATGTCAAAAGATGTACGTGTCGTTTCATTTAAAAATAAAAATAAAAACGCTGATGCAAAAAATTTATATGTAGTACATAAGTAAGTATACAAAGGATACCGATACATACTATTGTGTGTGACATTATTCATGATTCATGATATTTAACTCCAATTTATTCTTTAAATACAACAAAGATAGTCCCCTAAGCAATTTAGATTAACTAAGTACTTAGCCTCTATTTTGAGATTTTGTCAGTTTGTAAATAATAAAACATGACGTTTTCATATAAAATTTCATTTTAATACTTACTTCTTTAAGACTTCTTTATTTCACGTTTCCTAATACTGATGAAGAAACAATAATGAGGACAAGTAATGATAAAAGAATTTTTTTCTTTGATTATTTTTACATTCTACACAAAGAATTCCAACCAGCAAGCTAAGAAATTAAAGTACCAAAGTATAGCTTCAGAAATCCGAAAATGTGCTTTTCAGCAAACTATTTCTTCCGTAGCCCGAGCACAGCTGAATAATCGAATGAGCGGTCTGAGGCGCTCCCACTCAGGCGGATTGCCGTAACTGCGGGTCTGGGGGGGATTCACGTAAAAAACGCGAAACTGATCGTTGAAATACGGATTTTCACATTGCGCCTTCCTTTACTGTTTACAGTCGGAGAAAAGTCGTTGTGAAGTCTTTGTTAATACGAGAATACAGGCTTTTTCAGGCCACTGTTCTAAAATGTTTTGCTTCAGTGTTGTTTATGAGACCGCGAGTATGTAGCAATTTATGGGTGGCCAGCTAGGCAAGATAGTTATTAAAGTACTTGTACTCGGAAATGAGGCTTTTCTTATAGGGTAACATTGGAATTTAAATGATGAAATGTTGTTCACGGATATTTTTTTTAAGAAACAGAGATTTGAAAACTATTTTAACAACAAAATAAATCGAACCAAATAATATGTTACATTAATTTTCATAAATGGTATAGTTAGGTACGAAATATATTTTATTCCCCATATATTCACATAGGGATTTTTTAACTCTATGCATCATTCATCAGGGGTCGCGCGGGAATTCCAAATGCATAAACCCAAATTGCTGCAAATTTTAGAAGGGGGTAGCTAAAAATTACATTTTCCACTATTTGAAACTAGCATTAGGATGTTTTAGCCAATTCCTGCGTACCTACCTATTCAAGTTTGCTAAAAAGGTTTAGCACGAAATATATATCTGGATGCTTGTCGACATTGTAGGCATTCGTTAACATATTATGATAACCAATCAAAAGTCCAAGACTTTAATATTTTGGATTTATAAATGATTTATCGTTTTCAATTTGCCTGGACAGAGTTTCACAAAAGTTGGGGCCTCAGTTTCTTTGAAAGTTCAATATTAAAAAACTTGACCGGGCTCAAATTTACTTACCTACTGTTTCAGTTTGTCTGAGGTCAACTGTAGCTAAGAAATGTAAGAAAGCAATATTTTGAACCGTCTAGAAAATACCGGAAATTTTGTTGAGAAACTCACCCCTAACTAATAAATAGATTTCAAACATTCTTAGCATTTGACAGGGCTTACCCTCACGGTTATATTATTGATCAATATCACAAGCTACCTCGGCGGTCGGCTCTGGGCTCTGCGGAGCAATCATGTTTTCCGACGTCAGATATTTCCCGCGGACGTGACACGCGAGTGATATGAGACGGCCAGTGATAAAACTGAAACTTGAGTGTTTGGTAATCAAATAAATCTCGAGGGACGGTATGAAAGGTGACTTAGTAGCTGCATATGACTTGGAATCATAATATACGAGGGAAAACGATACATACACGTGCAAAAACTTGAATGCACGAGAGCAATTGTGCATGCATAAGGGTAGTGTTTTCACTGTCCTGTGGCATGCATGATAGGGCTTTTTCCAAATAATAATCTAATCTCTTTACCGCAAATTATGGCAAGAAGTACACTGGGGAGAATTTAAAGCACCTATGTATAGGTAGTATAAAAATTATGAGATCCAAGTAGATATCTAATTTAGTTGGGTTTTAACGATCTTCAGCGCGTTATGATAAGATTGAGAGAAAGCTTAACGTATGGGCCTAAAAAATAATACAATTTCCTACTTACTTATGGTACCTCAACTATCTTTCGTTATTTTGTAAATCCTATCTGTTGTTACACACTGTCTGATTTGCTACAGAATATCAATAAATACTCTTATCAAGCCATTGAACAAGATGCTTCTAAAGTTTAACCGAAAAGAGGACAAACTGACATATGGACAACTGGAACTTCTCTAGTTATCCTTCAACAAATAAACTGGAGTTTATCCTCACCCCAGCAAAGTATATTTACTTGTTCGACCGCCCACTCCCCCGGCGTCTCTACTAATGCCAAAAGCAGTTTTGCATAAGCTGCAGAAGCGCACTAGAATCCGTTGGATTCCCCGAGTTCGATCTGATTTAATTATAACTTTTTTAATCTCTCAAACGTCTATCTTGATAATAATATTTTAAATCTTATTCAGATAGTAATATTCAACATATTTTTTACTAGCGGGGCGCCCGCGGATTCGCCAGCGCCTTTTCTTTTAAAAACCTCAAATTCCGTGGGAATTTCGTTATAAAAAGTAGACAATATCCTTCTCTCAGGCTCTAGATTATCCATATACAAAATTTACTTTAAATTGGTTCGGTAATTTTCTCAGGAAAGCGAGTCAGACAGACAGAGTTAGTTTCTTTCGACAGATATATATATATATATATAGAAAAATATAAGGATATAGTATTATGGGAGTAAGATATACTTTTTATAATAATAAATGTTTTTTCTTCTTTTATTCAAGAGCCGAGCTTTTGTCTGTGTGGACAGAAAGAGTGACAAATAAGGAGGTAAATGTTTATTTTGAATAATTTTAGACTGTGAATAATTTTGAATTATACCTAACATAAGTATAGGTACTTTTTGATCCGTTAAATTCGCTGTCATTAGGCTGTCATGAAGAAATTATTCAAGGGAAGCTAGCGTCTAGCGCATGAACTATTAAGGGCAATCTAGTTAAAACCCAATATCGAGAACGCCAGGGATAACGACTAATGGAAATTTAAACTGGTTATATACCGTCAAGACAGCTTTGATGGCTTTCGTAAGTTACTTAGGTACTGCAGAATGTCGTTAAATCACTACCTATCACTTAGCCTTGCTGAGTTTTTCATATTTAGGAATTGCAATAAAATAAATAGGTATTTTGTTTTCTTATGCAAGCTTCTGTTCTGCTTATTGAAAAGTAAAAACCGTACCATGTATAAGAATTTTAGGCACATCTATTTATTACGATGTAATTTAAGAAGACTTTAAATTTAACATTGCAAACTACGTATAATATAAAAATATATAGAAAAAAAAATTACTGGAAAGAATGCTTGTATATCTATCAATGAGTCAATTGATATTGCAATAGATGTTTCTAGTTTAAAAAACAACATTATTAATTACAAGCCGATTACATTTATAAAAAGGTTTGAAATTCATCTGTATTTAACGTAGCTTGAATTTTAAGCGTCAGGAACTTTAAAGCCAAAACTAAATTGCTAAGTTAAACAAATGTGCTGGCCGTTAGCCGCCGAAACGCGAATAATAGTTGCAGTAAAGTTGAACAGTAGCTCTACTCGAGCTACCTACAACAACTATGGTTAAAAAGTTTTTTAACGTTTTACCGTTAAAATTAGTTCTCCCAAAGTTTAGCTAAACTGCATTTCATCATTTACTGCAACTTTCGTCAACACAAAAATTAAATCTGCTTGTACAAAATTAGGTAAGAATGTTTTGTAATATTACGTATCTCGTATTACAAAGTTTGTATTTGTAAAACGCGTGGATAGGTACTTCTAACATGCTGATCTGAAACTGTGCCTATTTAGTATCGGCATAAAACAAACATTCCGCAATACGTGTTGCCTGGCGCTGCGCTGTGTGTTCCCTGAACTGGCTAATAAATTTTACACAATGGAACAAGTATTAGACCAGCAGCCAGAAAATATAGCGCGAATTTATCGTGCGAAGTGAAATATCGGTGAAAACAATTTGTCCTTCCCTTGATTTTTGCTGAAACAGTACTTGGAATAATTTATTACATCAGCGTTTATTTTAGTAACAGTACATTTATAAAAACAAAGAAGGAATCTCTCCTTTTTTTATTTTGTCTGAAATGCCTAATTCACAAACAAGTAAAAAGCAAATCTAAAGCAGTATGTAAGGAACCAAGTGCTTTATGTATATATAGATCAGTAAAATTTTACCTGCTTACTAAAGAAATTATTTACGATCTCTTTGAAATTTCAGGCTTTTGTCGAGATTAATCTGATACCCGAACAAAGAGGAAAGGAAGAAAAGATCAAATTCTCACATTGAGTGTGACGTCTTTTGTAGTAAAATGTTTTTGAAAGAGCTAATGCTATACCTAGTGGAGATACTAAATAATTAGTCGGTCGGTACGTACGTTATAATGACGATCCCTATTTATTTTGTTAGATGTTAACAAAGCACCGGGCGATATCATTAAACAAGCGGCTAATTATCTTAATTAAGATCAGAAAAATAATGGCGCTCTCCGACAAAGGCGTATCGTTGAAAGTGTGCCTTCAGGTTATGTTGCTACGATACACTCTGCTGGAGAAATGCTCGAGAAATGTTAGGAAGGTAATTTAGATTTTTATTATATTTTTTTTGGATGACTCTTGTTTTAAATGTTTTAATAAATACTACAGACCTGTGCCGATTGAAATCTCAGTACTTAAAGGCATACTGGAGCATTTAGTAAGTCTGCCGCTTCACGGAGATCAACGAAGTCGTGTGGCTAATGAGACGCGACGAACGAGCGCCCTCGGGGAGGCGGGCGGCGCGGCGGTTGGGCGCTTGATGGAGCCTTATTTTAATTTTTATTACTACCTTATTTTAATACACTCTTGAATTAAATATCAAAGCTAGTACACTCTTGAATTAAATATTAAAGGTACATCTGAGGGATTTATGTAGGTACAATTAAATAAAGAAACTCTACAGAATATATGTAGTACACAGTATACATTTACTTTCGTTTTTCAAAATTGTGGGTTGCCTGGAAGAAATCGCTCTTAGCGATAAGGCCTCCCAGTACCCTATCTCTCTACTATGCTAAATGTTAACTGTATTTGTATTATTTTGTCCTTTTCTGTACATTATGTACTTGTTTTATATTTGGCAATAAAGTGTTTATTTATTTTTAATATATAAATTTTCGGCGGACATTATTTTATTTACTTACCCCACCCCACACACGGTACTTCACGTCACCCCTCATCTGACTAGTTCTTTGCTAGAGAAAATGGCCGCAGTTAGTTAATTGTTGTGATGGAATAATTTTAATTCTTTGGTAAACATATTTTATTACTATAGGTAGGTACTCTACTAAACATGGTTGCTTGTTATCATTCCTGAAAATTTGACGGACGGTTTATTATGCCTACAGGATGAAAACAAAATTGAAAAATAATGCCGTGTGGTGAAGGCATAGCACCCCATCTGATCCCGTGGGTCTCGTAAAAGGCGACTAACGGAACCGCAGTGGGACGGCCAGCAGCGTCCTTCGTCGATACTTGGAGACCCATACTGCGATCACCAACCCGCCTCCCAAGCGGCCGGTTATGGCAAACTCCCTCCAGAATGTTTGTCCTTGTTGAAATCTGTGGAGGAGATCAGATCTATGTCCAGCAGTGGACGTATATCTATTGTAATGATTGACAAAATACCATTCAAATAAGTAATAATGTAAATCAATCAATCAATATCAATACATAGTATAAGACAAAGTCGCTTCCCGCGTCTATCTGTCTCTATTCATGCTTAAATCTTTAATTAAAACTACGCAACGGATTTTGATGCGGTTTTTTTTAATAGATTCAAGATGAAGGTTTATAATTAATATACATGCAGAACATATTAATAGGTTAGGTGGTACGAAGTTCGCTGGGTCGACTAGAAAAAATATAAATGTTTTCAAAATTATACCATACCTATTTAGTTTTTGTCAACGAAAAGCTGTGAATATGCGGAGAGCTTCTAATTTAACAACGACAGCAAAGTTGATTGTTATTAAAAAAGGCAAATCTGAGGCTAAATGAAGGTTTTTCTAAATTACTAAAGCTTCAATTAGCTAATAGCGACGCCACAAGACGTTGTAGAAAAAAAAATTAAGTTAACATCGGTATCGTATTTTTTTTTTTTTTAAATTAAATATAATTAAGTACCAATTTAAAAAGTTACAGCATGACAAAAGTTATATGCTTTATGTTTTCCACTTTAAATGTGCAAATGCAATCGAGATACCGCTTTCTCTCTACTTCCCGTTTTCTATTACGAAACTGAGATTGTTTATTGTGGATTCCGCTGCGGGCTACGGGCTAGGGGCGGCTTAATTGATATCCATTTCGTCCAATTAACTCCAAATAAATTTTACATAGTTAGGTATTCTTAATTCTTAATATTTTCAGAGTACCTACTTACTTTATTAGCGGGAATTTAACTATATTGGTCAAGCATAAATTACAGAAATAGGACATTTGGGTCAGTACCAAGCGCACGTGTAGTACATAGGTTCTTATAGGTGTTTTTTTTATTTCAGAGGTAGCGTTTGTTACAGGGCCATAGCAATCAAGTTTGTTTGTGCCACGATGTTACGCAAACTACCATTCAATCTGTAGATGTTTAATTGCTCCCCAACATAAATTAAACCCTTGCGACCCATTGCTTACTAAACAATTGATGGTCGTCCCGGTGTTATATTAATAATTAACTACTAGACTATATTTCAGCAATACTGTAAATTATAAATCTATATCTTTTAGCTGTTTAGATATAATAAGTAGGTACAGGTATACCTTATATAAAAACCAATTGCTGTTTGTTTGTCTCGCTAAAACTCGAAAATTATTGGGACTATTCAGCTGATTTTGATTTGAAAATGTTTGAAACGGTCGTAGTCGAGTGAAGTTTTAAACGGAAAGAAAATATGGAAAAATTGCGAAAAATATAAAAACAAAAGTTAAATTTAGGTACCCTTACAAAAATTGTAATATGATACAAAGTTCGCTGTGTCAGCTCAATCATGCTGCTTATAGATATTGTATTATATCCCTACCTACGCATCAAGTTAACCATATACTGATCGATTTGCGCCTAAGTTACCGAACTATCGCCCCCTCCACAATCAGCGTAATCCAGATAATCGACTAATCTTCGACTAATTGAATAGATTACGTCTCTTGGAAGTTCGTTAGTGGCGGGCTTTGTCGTTTGTCTACGTTGAGAAGATATAAAAGACGCACTGTGCCTCAGCTTGGTGAACCGAGAAACAATTTGCTACATCCGTATTTTGCTAAAACTGAGCCACATCTATAAATGAAATCTCCTTATTTTAGGCGGAAAATAGAACAATGGCGAGAGATTAATATAAACAAAAGACATTCAGTGGTGATAGGTATTAAAATATTTACCCATGTCAGAGGTAAAACGTAGTGGGCAGAGGGACACACACTGTCACGTTAGTAGGTCGCTACGCAATAGCCCCTGGACGTTATTGGACGTTTCTGCGTTCACGTGAATATTTAACTCTTACAAGCTTAAAATAATAATATTAATCTAAGGTAGGTAGGTCCGCCTAATAAAAAAAAATCCATTATTAAATTACCATTATTAAAATCCGTTTAAATTACATATGGGACATAATATCAGGGCAAATTACACTTAAACCATTCGAATAATTCATAATGTCTGCAAAATAGTACGTAAAAGTGGTAAACCACAGAGCATTTTGTTATAATTAAGGATTTTCAAAAACCCTTCCTTGGTCCTTATTAGGATCTAGGGTCCTAAATAAGGTCCACTTCTAAACCACTAGTTTTCTGAAGAATTATTCTATTTTATCATAATATTTCAATAAGGTTTTGTTTTTCTTCTATCGTGTAACAAATATTGTATTAAAAAAATAAAAACTTAATAAATATCGGTAGGGTGGACCTAAATAAGACTACTGAAAATAAATTGCCTTTATTTTGTTAACTTAATTTTAATTGGTCTGGGCGTTGTTGAGTGATGCGCTTACCAACACTTTTGCGATTCATTTGTATTATTGCGATATAAAGCGTTCATAATATCCTTCATTTAAATAAAATACTTTGAGTATTATCATCGCTTCAAACCGCAGAATAGAAAAAATATATAATATGTTTTTAAAAGCACAAAGTTAAAGAGTGTTACGAATTTATTTTACGAACATACGTAGTAAATCTGTGACGCATGAAGAACGGTTAGGTATAAGATCGTAGGTGAAACAGTAAGCTTTAAAAAAAAACTTATACAAAAAGTTTTACTTTATTGCTGCGCTTTTAATTTTCCCGAACGAAGTGAGAATAGTTTATATGGCCTAAACTGCAGGAGTTCAGCAGCTACCCTTTTCAGAACCGTTAACCCAAAACTTTTAGCGCTATATTGCCCAACAAAGCGGCAGTAAACCACCCTATAAACTACAACCACTCACCTCGGGGCAGTGGCGCTAGGGACTAGGGACAGTATACACCTACCTACTGGGAAGTCTACATAGTGTCTAGAAATTGGCCAAATTTTTGTTCTATTGGTTTATTTACCAAATCTAAATCTAGTTGAGCTCTTTAGACTTATTACACTTATTTAAATTGCATCCACCGGTAAATTTTTCTACCACTGTCACATCATTCAATGCAAAAATCGAACAAAGTTAAGGCATGATCCTATTATAGCCTAGGGACAAAAAAGGAAGACACAAGAGGCGCTCTGCCCTCGCCCGCGCCGCCCAGACAGAATTTTAACACTTTAACAGGCAATAAATCCAGCGGAGAATTTATTTCGTACCATTTTAGTTGAAAACTTTATTAAAGAGCTTACCCTACGTTTTTTCCTTTTTTGGTATCTGTTACATTAATTTCTTAAGTGAACTATCAAACTATTTAAAAAAAAATGAAAATAAATAACACAAAAAATAATACAATAAAAATAACGTTTTCTCCTATCTGATTCATGTAGGTATAGCCAAAAAAAAGGCAATGCGTATCAATATAAGAATATAATATATAACACACATCACACTCAGAGCCCCTAACTAGGGTACCCGAAACACACACAGAGACGAACAACGTTATTATAATATAGGTAAGTATATCATTTAGGAATTTAATGAAGTGAAGTTAAATCATTTGGTGTTTCACTTATGAGCTTGCTTATAAATGTCATTATATATAATTTCACTAATCGCTCTCCATCAAATGAGCACTTTGTAAAACAACGCTCACAGCAACCTTCCTAACAGCGCATTACGTAGAGTAATTGCCTGCCGTGTAAAATGATTATGCAAAATTTTATAGCGTAAATTAAAAACAGTCTCCTTTACCCAAAACACAATAAAACCCTCATGAATATGTAGCAGGAGCAGGGCGGGCCATCTCTTGAGCCTCTACTCTACAGTAGAGACGGGTCTGTAAACATTGCCGAATACTCAGTCTCAAGTTCCCTCTAATGTTTGCTTGTCAGATTAATGTGAAAAACAAGAGCACTTTTAAAGGACTTTTAGCACGCCTTACTTGATCTTTTTTTTCCTGATCTCTTATTTAATCATTTAAAAATATATTAGCAGAGACACAAATCATTTATCATATCAAAGATAATTTAGTATCAAAAACTACGCAAGCACACTGATTGTGCACACGAAAAATGGATGCATTTTTAACTACATATATGTATTCACTAGAGGCTGCCCCGCGGTTTCATTAGCGCAGATTTCTCACAAACACCAAAATCCCGTTTTTCCCGTTCCCATGGGAATTTCGAGAATTCATTCCTTAGTGCCTTAGGATCTGGAAAATCAGAAAATTAACTGATGTGTCTACCGCGAGACTTGTGTATTTCAGTTACTTTCATAGCTTAATGACCTATGGCTTGCTTCTATGGGGAAGAGCTGCAGATCTTAACGTCATTTTTATACTACATAACAAAAACGCGCAATCAGAAACATTTATCAGCTTCAAGCTCGCGAGTCCCTCAGAGAAAATTTCAAAGAAATAGATATTTTGACGCTTCCTTCCCAGTACATTTCGAAATTATTATGTATACTCGTAGAAACATACATATGTTTAATAAAAAATGTGATAAAATTAAGGACCTTAGAACGCGTAGCAAAAACAAACTCAGTATTCCACAGAACAGACTAAAACGGACAAACAAATGCTATAAAGGAAACGAAGTAAGATTCTATAACAAGACCCCAGAAAAATTTTTGATCCTGAATGATAATGAGTTTAAAACTCGTATCAAAAAAGTTCTGATTAAGAAAGCTTATTACAATATTGATGATTATGTAAACGACAAAGATGCATGGAAGTAGTCTAGCTCTGCACTTAAGATATTTTTTATTATTTTATGTAATTTCATTTTTATTAATCTGTATAATGTTCATTGTATTGTAATATTTGTAATATCATAAAACAAAAAGAAAAAAAATTAGAGATAAATTGTAAAGTAGAGTTTCTTACCCCTTTCTTCTCTACGCTGTAAAATAATTGCGAAAGGGAGTAGAATCATTTGACAGAGGAGGGCTCGTTTGGGGGCCTCTCCAGGCGACTATTGTCGTAAGGCAAGGCAAACATTTGTTTACCTGAGCCAATTGGTGGGCACCCTGAACTACCTCGCCTCTCACAGTATAGGATACTTTACCAAATAAGGTATCAATAGCAATTAGATTAGATGTAGTCTAATTAACTTTCAATAAGTGATATCTTGTATCCTATATTGAATAAAGAATAATTTGAAAATTAAAAAAAAATTGAATTTGAATTTGAGTGCTCCCCAAATCAAATCTAAATCGAGTGCTCCCTAAATCTTTAAGTAAGTAAAACTTTTTTCGTCATTTAAATAAGTGATGGACAATAGGTACGCAGAAAAAAAATCATTGCTTGGCTAATCGATAAAATCTAATCGAGAATCATGCTAGATCGTGCCCCACGTTGGGCGCCAGTTTAGCGGGGAGGTCCGTCATGACTCGTGAACGAAACGAGCGCATTCTTATAACACTACATTCGTTAATTTTAGTGATTCTAAATATTTTATTTTGTGCTATGATTAAAAATTACTATACCATGTAATTGTTTACAATGTACGTAAATTCGTAACTTTGCAACTTCTGTTATTTATTAGTGGAAACTTGGCTTGTATAATATTTATATTGTACTGCTTTTAATTTTGGTTGTAAAGTTTGTTTTCCTAAATAAAATAAACACTTTAATTTTACGAAACTTTAGAAATTACTTTATTAGCATAGTACCACCAACCTAGCTCAAAACTTTAATGGCTGCTTCCCTCCCTTTCTTTTCAACTCGCGCGCACATTTTAGGGCCTAAGGCAAAAAAAAACAAAGGGTAAACGCGGGGCAACCGTTAAAAAATATAAGACTTACAAACAAAACCAATTTGTGTTTAAAACCTACAACTTTAACTTATTTGTGTCCGCATGACGCTTATGTATTATTTCATCATAACAAATAACTTAGGTATTATTTCATCGGGAGTTTGAAACTATTAATGAAGGTATCAACATAGATAATAATATCACATACCTAATTAAAGTAGGTTACCTTCCTTGTTAGAACATCGCAACTAAGGTACCAATTTCAGTTTTCAATAAAGATTACATTAAGATGGAACATAATCTTTATTGCTTCTCAAAGTTAAGCGAATCATAAAAAGACGCAAATTTAATATGAAATTAGGAGGCTCTCCTTATATTAAAATTAGACCCGGCCTCCTTTAAAAGGGCTTTATTAGTTTGAAGAGGTCAAATTTTCCCTGATAATTTAATTCCGACAGTAATTTATTGGGAATTACTTAACAAACAGACAGGTAGGTACAGTGGCGGTCTAGGTTGCCGTAACACTTCCGGTTTTTTGTATTGGAAAATAGCTCTGGTCCTTTGGCAATACAGTCTAGGGCTCACGAAACCATAGACAAATATGTTACGGCCTCCTAGACCGCCACTGTACCTAGAGTATGTAGAAAAATAGAAAGGGAAATGCATAATATTGTAGAATGCAATAGGTATGCTTAGGGTACAGTAACGGTCTAGGACGGCGTAACACTTCCGGTTTTTCTGTGATGCAAAATAGCTCTTGTTCTTTGGTAATACAGTCTAGGAAGCACGAGACCATAGGCAAATCTGTTACGCCTTCCTAGAACGCCACTTTACTAAGTTTTTCTGTGGTAAGAAATTATAAACATTCTACTCAATAAAAAATAAAATATTAGGCAAGTACTTTTATTCGTAAATCATGAGATAAAGTAGAAACAAAAGCTCCAGCTCCAACCAGAGACAAGGCACTCTCCTACCTAAAGTAGTACATGAGTAAGAAGTGCGAAGAAATTAGCTTTAAAATAAAATAACTAACTTTTGTAATGACAATAATAAATTTAAGACTAAGTAATAAATAACAAAGAAATTGATTGAGAAATTAATTCAAAAATAAAATTATATTTATTTGTAACTACAATATCAGTCATAATTTATATAAAATAATAAATTGAGCTTATTATTAATGCGTTATAAAAAATTAAGAATCTAATAAAACAAGAAAACTTTAACAATAAACAATAAAAGTCCAAAAATCTCAAATAAATAGTTACATTAGGATTAGATAATAAAAACATTAAGTTGCTACAGGTTTGTGTAACGAAAAACGGTGTAAGTAATGTAACGGAAAACCACGGTGTACTATAGTATAGTGTGGAAAAGGGTCAACTTTGGTAATATAGTTGTGTGTGATACCGTGAAAGGACTTTCATAGGTATTTTATCTATTAGGTAGGCCATCTACAGGCAAATTATAAAATTTTATAATTACTTATAAATAACCTCATGGATAAGAAATAAGTAACAGGTACTTTATTTTAAAATTAATGTGTTAGTGTTACCCTATTTACGGTTATGTTTGACTTAGGTTTGACTAAATAATTTTAATAATTGCAAAATCTCAAAATATTGTGGTCCCAAGAAACATCTGTGAATTCGGATGATAGTTTTGCGTAAATTATTTAAAATGCAGAAAGATTTGGTACGAAGGCTGAACATTTCTTTGCATATTTAATTCAAGAACAAGAAGCAAATTACTTATTTTGAAAATAAAATTATTCCAAAGCAAACCCTTGAATAATAATCGCTTCACACACCAGACCCTCGGAGTTCAAGTCCGAAAAGCACTTGAAGATATTTTTAAGTTTAGTTTAAGAGTAATTAAGGATTCTAGAAACCCTAAAGCGAACCCGAGACGTCAATAAATACTGTGATAATAATCACGATTTTCATTTTAAGTAGGTTCATGTATTTTGTGTACCTATGTAGAGAAATATTGTGATCCAACAATTTATTACCATAAATGTCAATGAAAATCTAACATTTAACCCATTTAACGTTCCGTCTGGGGTTCATCTAGGCCTAGGACTTACTTCAAGTGCTTGCTTACAGCCTCTATTCCATTTGCAAGATTTTCTTATTAAAACAACAGGAATATTGAGACTATACAACAACAATTCTTTACAAAGAGCTTAGAGCTCCCAAAGAAAACTATTTCAAGGCACAGTTGTTGATTGACGTTATATCACCACATTAAGATAAACAATATCTAAGGGCGTATATAAGTAGAAAGCTGGTTACCGCCCAAAGGCATGAAATTTTAAATATTTCAAGACAGCAAATTAATAATTTAATTAGATGGACTGTAATTGTTTTTTCATTATACTATAGAAGTAGTTGTAATTACACTTGTCATTTACGTAATATGCCCTATTTATGTAACTGAAATAAAAAAAGGTTTTTATTTTTTAGTAAGTAAATCTGTTTTAAAAAGGCAAATACCGAAAACCAGTTTAACTTAACCAAGTTTTTATATTTGAAACCAACTTGGCTTTGCAAATTGACAAGTCCAATGAATTCTTAATTTTTAGACTGCTATAATCTTTATTTTTCTTTCAATAGTGGTCCTACACATGGGACACTGCATCACAGCCTCTTTTTCGGAACAAGCGATGCAGCAGCACAGGTGGCCACAAGGGACAAAGGCAACTTCACATCTCAAATCCATACATATCACACATTCAGAGTCCTGAGCCAGACTACCGGTCGCGGCGCCGGCGCCGGCGCTCACCACGCCGCACGGCTCTTCATCTACATCCACCACTTGTGGTGCACTAGGCGCCATGGTTGAGGCTTGAGCAAAATTATTATTTTCATGTTTTTCTGTAACATAGCATTCTATAGCTCTTATAATTCTTTCTCTGTCGGATGTCAAAGTCACACCATTATCCTTAAGCATTTGGGAAGTAACACTTAACAGTGAATCTTTGGAAAATAAAAACTTGACTAGGAAAGGTAGGCAGTGAATAACACCCTCTTTCAAAAGATAATTAGCTAACAAAGGATCAATCTTTTTTCCAACATCAAGTAATGTTTTTGGGGCAGACTCTACAACTCTCTGATAGCTCTTTAACCAAAAATCTGCTGAGGAATTATTTTTAGATTCTATCTCTTTCATGGTGGCAATGAGCTGAGCTCTTCTTTTATTTTGCTGACACATCAAGTCATCAAGTAATGCGAGTAGTTGGGTTCTTTGGTAAAGGAGTTCATTAAAATTATAAGCAACGTGTATTTTCTTCTTTTCTTGCTCAAGCAGACTTAGTTTTGCTAAATTGGCAGAGACAAGAGATATTTCTTGGTTCAGACTCCAGCTCCTGGCATCTACTCTCTCAATTAGAGAAGCTACTACTGCCTTTTGAATGTCTTGATCCTCTAAAAGTTGCTGTGTTAAATTAGCATGAGATTTGTCTCTTGCTATGAGTAGCTGTTCCAATTTACCGGAAGACTCAAGATCTTTCATAAGCATATTTTGTTTAAGAGAAGTAAAATTATTCTGTTGATCAGATTTTATATCTTGAATGGAGCAGCTTTCATTTATAACCTTTTCCATTGCTTTAAGAACATCTGTTTTTCTTATATTGTCATGATTTTGCTTAATGATGCTTAACAAATTATCATGTTCAAGTTTCTCATGCTGCAACTGTTGCTGAATTGTTTCCGGTCTAAGATTGTTAGATTGAATAAAGTTTTTAACTAAGATCTCAATATTTTCTTCTTCTCTTTGTATTGATTGTATCAGCCTTTGTTTCTCTACATCCCTGTATTCATGTACTTTTGCAATTTCAGCATCTAGCTCTGACTGTTCCTGTAACACCTGGATGAGAAACTTTTCCCTTTGCTTCTTAGCAGCATGGTGGTATTTGTTTTCTTGCTCTATAATCTTTGCATCCTTATCTTCCCAGTCATCCAAAGGGATTTTTTGAAACGGGTTGAGCATTTGAATAGGACTTGGGTCTAATGATTTTACTTTTTGTAATTCAGGTTGCTTATATTGAATACCAAGCTGTATACATAAATATTTCATAATTTCAACAGTTCCTTGAGAAATTATTTCTGGTGATGGATATGAAAAATTATAATGATCTAATTCTAGCTGCGCAAGATTCCGAGCACAGCACAATTCTGGACAAAGCTCTGTTAAGTGAGGATTCCCAACAAGTTTTAATATCTGTAAGCATTGTAATTTTCCGAGATGCGGTGTCAAACAAGTCAGTTTGTTTTCCGAAACATCCAAAATTTGTAGGCATTGTAAATACTGTATACTTTCAGGTAAACTTTTGAGCTGATTGTTATGAATGTATAACTCTGTCAAATTCACAAGATATTTTATGTCACTGGTAAGTTGATAAAACTCATTGTAACTTATATTGAGCCTTTTCAATAAATATAAATCACATAATTGACCACCATTATCAAGTGATTGAAGTTTGTTACTGTTTAGGTAAAGATTTTCCTTTCTATAAACTTTGCATATTGAGTAAATACCAGCAGGGACCTGGCTGAGCTTGCAATCAGACAAATCAAAGACGGGTTCTGGGGATTCTTTTGCAATGTATAGCTTTCTATCTAATTTAGCTTTGTCCTCACTGTTATTGTTCTTGGCGAACAAGGCCATGGCTGTTCGCTCAATGCAGGATGCGGCGCAACCCATTAAAATTATAAAGGCAATTAGATTAAATAAGTAGGTAGGTACCTATCCTCCTTAATGTTATGGGATGATGGCCAGGCTGGGTCACCTTATAATTTCTTGGATATTCATAGCGGGATCTTATAACACCATAGTAATAGCGCTCACTAGTGATAAGAGTTTAGAGATAAAGCTAACATAGCACGATAGCAAGCAGTACCTATGTAATCAAATAAAAACTTATTTTACAAATTGAATGTAAACTACAAAACAAACGAAACGAAAGAACGACGACAACCATGAACTAGGGATGCAACGATACAATGAATAATGAATGAATATCGATATTTTTGTTATACTGAAATATATATTTATTTTAAATGTTAGCCTTTTAAGTGTCCCACTGCTCGGCAAAGGCCTCCCTCTCCCCTCTCTAAGTATCGTGATCCTGTGCGATTTCCAGCCAATCCTTAAGAAAATTGTCGAGGTCGTCCCTCCCGCCATCTCCGCCGCGGTCTACCTCGCTTTCGCCGGCCGTCTTGCGGTACCATACCACCAACTCACCGGTCCGGGCACAAGCGGCAGAAGTAGCCGGCCCAGTTCCACTTGAGTCTAGCAGTCGTGCGTGACACCTACGTCAGAGGTGCCTGTTATGGAGCGCAGCTCAGTATTCCGGACACGATCGATATAATTTTCGTTATTATTCAACAGTAATTTAAGGTTTTTATACAGTTTACCTATATCCCATTGACCGGTCAATGAGATAACCGATATAATCGAATATCGAAAATTGAATCACCTCAATAAAATTTAGATTTTTTTATCGATATTACAACCATCACATCCCTTTAGTGAACTATCCATCCAAAGACGTTGTCAAATCAAAAGGTAATTTAATCTGTGGTGATGAACTGATTGATTGATTTAACTGTCAGTGAGTACCTCTCAGTCACTTTTGTTGCATTTATTTTGCCATTTTGCTCAGTGTAGTGAATCTGTGTAGTGAATCTTTTTAAAGATTTAGGTGTACTTCAAGCTGTAATCCTCATCTTTAAAATCTTCGCTAAAACAAATTTTGAAAATGCAAATAATTAGTCATGAATTGATCCAAATTAGTCCACAAAGTAAAATAATTAGTCCACTTATACTTTAGAAGTTATAGCCAAATGTTTGTGAGGATTATGGCTTGACGTTCAAGCTGTAATCCTCATCTCTCGCCCAAGAAAACGGTAGGGCCTATCGACTTAGTTCAGGTCTAAATAATTAGTCCTCAATTGATCCACACGACATGCCACATCTCAGAATTGGTCATCAAGAGGTTCTGGAGTTATAAGGACATCTTAGTGAGGATTATGGCTTGAACATTTGGCACCTTCAATTATCTCCGGAACGCCTATAGCTATTGGTTTGAAATTTTGCCAAAAATTAATCCTCAATTGGTCCACCAGAATTATAATCACTTCGAACTAGGTTTCCTTTGAAGAAGTACGTTAAAATCATCAGTTTTACTTTTCCATACATTGCGATCTATGTACAGTTGTGCACAAAATAATTTATAAACATTGATATTAACCGGTTACCTAATCAATTGTTTGAGTAGGTAACCGGTTAATACCTTCAAATAGTGAAAGAGGTTTTTGTTATGTATGTTATGGAAGTATGTTATTATGTTTAAGTCAGCACCGATTGTATTTTCAACGGGTTTGTGATCCCTTATTGCATTGCAGGTAATAATAAATAATATATGCGGAAACGGAGGGCATAACACTTTTGTCTAACGTTTTCATGTTTTAATGTTAAAATGAGGTTATCCAAGTCAGAAAATGTTGTTTTTTACATCCAAGTTATTCAACAAAATGGCCCAATTTAAGTATCTTTATCGGCAGAAAAAACAAAACTTGCTCCTGTCAAACAAGTGTCGCATTTCCCTTCGCTCGGAGGAGCGACGAGGGTATGAGGGGCTTGCATCCTCTAAAACCCCCTGGTGGCCGTCTCGGTGTTTTTGTAAAGAACCCAGGGAACCATTGATGATCACCTTTCGGTGTCCTTTCCACTGTACTGTATGTGTTAACACTTCATTTTTTCTAAATTGCAAAATAGCTCTTGTTCTTTGGTAATACAGTCTAGGGCGCACGAGACCATTGACAAATATTTTACGCCGTCTTAGACCACTACTGTACATACATAAGAAAAACCTCATCTTCTAAAATATCTGTAAGGTAACCGGTTACTACCAATGTTTATCAATTATTCTGTGCACAACTGTACATAGATCGCAATGTATGGAAAAGTAAAACTGATGATTTTAACGTACTTCTTCAAAGGAAACCTAGTTCGAAGTGATTATAATTCTGGTGGACCAATTGAGGATTAATTTTTGGCAAAATTTCAAACCAATAGCTATAGGCGTTCCGGAGATAATTGAAGGTGCCAAATGTTCAAGCCATAATCCTCACTAAGATGTCCTTATAACTCCAGAACCTCTTGATGACCAATTCTGAGATTTGGCATGTCGTGTGGATCAATTGAGGACTAATTATTTAGACCTTAACTAAGTCGATAGGCCCTACCGTTTTCTTGGGCGAGAGATGAGGATTACAGCTTGAACGTCAAGCCATAATCCTCACAAACATTTGGCTATAACTTCTAAAGTATAAGTGGACTAATTATTTTACTTTGTGGACCAATTTGGATCAATTCATGACTAATTATTTGCATTTTAAAAATTTGTTTTAGCGAAGATTTAAAAGATGAGGATTACAGCTTGAAGCACACAGATTTAGGAGTGTAAGTTGCACTGTGTAACGTTTCCCCACCTCACTTGGTGGATTTTGCTGGCATGGGCATGCACATGCTTTTTGGCTTACCTTCTTTCTGATATTTGCCTTGGCCTTTGCCCATTATGAGAATTTCCCGCGCCTCGAAAAAAAAATTTTATTCGTATATCGTGAGTCGAGGAAACCTCAGAGTAAGGAAACCGCCGCTGAAACATTGTAAGTTACCAGAGAGAAGGTAAATCACTACGTTTTAAACGTACAGTCACGGACTAGGAGGCCGTAACAGATTTGTCTATAGTTTCGTCAGCCCTAGACTATACTACCAAAGAACAAGAGCTATTTTGCAATACAGAAAAACCGGAAGTGTTACGCCGATCGTGTCCGCCACTGTACTACGTAATAGCTAGGCCAACACAACAATTTTAAAAATTTATCGAACTGCGGTAATGGTTAACAGCCGTACAAAAACTAGTGTCTACTGACTGGTAAGTTACAACCTCAGAGTAAGTAAGGAAACCGCCCACTGGGGTTACAATTACAACCAAACATTGATCTTCTACAATCACAAACTAGTCACAAAGGGTTATATTTTGCTACTCAACAATAGATGGCGCTAGGAGAATACTTACTTAGTACTTGGTACTTTTTAATGTGAATTTAAATTTACTTTTTAATTTGAATTTTACTTTTATTATTTTAATTTTACTTTTTACTTTTTAATTTGAATTTACTTTTTAATTTAATTTGAATTCCATGGTTCGTATAAGCCGCGCAGATAAAAAAACAGATTTAAAAATGGCGGACGTTTTTTTTCGTAATGTATGGTTGGCAAAAAAAGTTCGATTATTATTTCTTTTTTTTTTAGAGAGGGGTTTTCGTTTTTGACAGTTTTAATGGTTCTAAGAGAATGCTAATAGATGGCACTGTATAGCCAATGTATATAGGTGTAATGTCAACGTCAAATATGATTGACCTGACTGATTGAATTCATATAGAATTTGACATTTAACCTGATTGCAAGTGCCATCATAAGGCAGTCTCTGTAACTAAAAGTGACAGTTCGAAAACCGCTCATTGTAATAAGTAAATAATGATTATTGTTTTAACGTTGGTTCCGAAACCACGTGTTTTGTTAGCGGGCTTTAAAACAATAATCCAATAAACTTATAATAACCGTACAACGTTGCCGGGCTTTATGCCCACCCTTTTAATCTAATTTGTGAACTTGACATTGGCAAAATACTCCACTGAAGTGGAGTCAAGTCCATTAAATTAAAATAATAATAATAATAAGTAAATAATTCTTTTTTTATTATTATTAATGAATGCTACTTATATAATAGTTTTCTGCAGCGTGTACTTAACTGTGTAAGCGAGATAGCATGCAGATCGACGCCATATTTAAATGTTCTTTATCTGCTCAGGTTATAATTAGTAACTGAGGTTCGCATGTACAGTCACGGACTAGGAGGCCGTAACAGATTTGTCTATGGTTTCGTCAGCCCTAGACTGTATTACCAAAGAACAAGAGCTATTTTGCAATACAGAAAAACCGGAAGTGTTACGCCGATCGTGTCCGCCACTGTACAGTGGCGGAATAGGACGGTATTTTGATTACTTTTTTAAAAACCCAGCGTGACGATGAAAGCGACAGCCCCCGCGGCAAGGGGGGGGGGGTGTAAAAGCCTGTCGCAGTCGCGAGAGGCTTATAGAGGTACCTACTTACTTCTTACTTCATCAAATAACGTCGTGTAAAGAAACAGAGATCATGAATTTGTTGATTTTGAGTAAACTTAAATTCTGTTCTTTATGGAGAAAGTGAAAAATAAATTAAAGCAAAAAAACTTTTTGAAAATCAAGCTTTTATTTCAATGCGCTAAAAGAAATATACTTACTTAACTCAAATTAAAAAAAAAAGCCCGACCCAGTCAGACTCCTCATCGACTAAACGTTCCATCCAAAGACGTCCGTGGTTACTACCAATGTTTATCAATTATTCTGTGCACAACTGTACATAGATCGCAATGTATGGAAAAGTAAAACTGATGATTTTAACGTACTTCTTCAAAGGAAACCTAGTTCGAAGTGATTATAATTCTGGTGGACCAATTGAGGATTAATTTTTGGCAAAATTTCAAACCAATAGCTATAGGCGTTCCGGAGATAATTGAAGGTGCCAAATGTTCAAGCCATAATCCTCACTAAGATGTCCTTATAACTCCAGAACCTCTTGATGACCAATTCTGAGATTTGGCATGTCGTGTGGATCAATTGAGGACTAATTATTTAGACCTTAACTAAGTCGATAGGCCCTACCGTTTTCTTGGGCGAGAGATGAGGATTACAGCTTGAACGTCAAGCCATAATCCTCACAAACATTTGGCTATAACTTCTAAAGTATAAGTGGACTAATTATTTTACTTTGTGGACCAATTTGGATCAATTCATGACTAATTATTTGCATTTTAAAAATTTGTTTTAGCGAAGATTTAAAAGATGAGGATTACAGCTTGAAGCACACAGATTTAGGAGTGTAAGTTGCACTGTGTAACGTTTCCCCACCTCACTTGGTGGATTTTGCTGGCATGGGCATGCACATGCTTTTTGGCTTACCTTCTTTCTGATATTTGCCTTGGCCTTTGCCCATTATGAGAATTTCCCGCGCCTCGAAAAAAAAATTTTATTCGTATATCGTGAGTCGAGGAAACCTCAGAGTAAGGAAACCGCCGCTGAAACATTGTAAGTTACCAGAGAGAAGGTAAATCACTACGTTTTAAACGTACAGTCACGGACTAGGAGGCCGTAACAGATTTGTCTATAGTTTCGTCAGCCCTAGACTATACTACCAAAGAACAAGAGCTATTTTGCAATACAGAAAAACCGGAAGTGTTACGCCGATCGTGTCCGCCACTGTACTACGTAATAGCTAGGCCAACACAACAATTTTAAAAATTTATCGAACTGCGGTAATGGTTAACAGCCGTACAAAAACTAGTGTCTACTGACTGGTAAGTTACAACCTCAGAGTAAGTAAGGAAACCGCCCACTGGGGTTACAATTACAACCAAACATTGATCTTCTACAATCACAAACTAGTCACAAAGGGTTATATTTTGCTACTCAACAATAGATGGCGCTAGGAGAATACTTACTTAGTACTTGGTACTTTTTAATGTGAATTTAAATTTACTTTTTAATTTGAATTTTACTTTTATTATTTTAATTTTACTTTTTACTTTTTAATTTGAATTTACTTTTTAATTTAATTTGAATTCCATGGTTCGTATAAGCCGCGCAGATAAAAAAACAGATTTAAAAATGGCGGACGTTTTTTTTCGTAATGTATGGTTGGCAAAAAAAGTTCGATTATTATTTCTTTTTTTTTTAGAGAGGGGTTTTCGTTTTTGACAGTTTTAATGGTTCTAAGAGAATGCTAATAGATGGCACTGTATAGCCAATGTATATAGGTGTAATGTCAACGTCAAATATGATTGACCTGACTGATTGAATTCATATAGAATTTGACATTTAACCTGATTGCAAGTGCCATCATAAGGCAGTCTCTGTAACTAAAAGTGACAGTTCGAAAACCGCTCATTGTAATAAGTAAATAATGATTATTGTTTTAACGTTGGTTCCGAAACCACGTGTTTTGTTAGCGGGCTTTAAAACAATAATCCAATAAACTTATAATAACCGTACAACGTTGCCGGGCTTTATGCCCACCCTTTTAATCTAATTTGTGAACTTGACATTGGCAAAATACTCCACTGAAGTGGAGTCAAGTCCATTAAATTAAAATAATAATAATAATAAGTAAATAATTCTTTTTTTATTATTATTAATGAATGCTACTTATATAATAGTTTTCTGCAGCGTGTACTTAACTGTGTAAGCGAGATAGCATGCAGATCGACGCCATATTTAAATGTTCTTTATCTGCTCAGGTTATAATTAGTAACTGAGGTTCGCATGTACAGTCACGGACTAGGAGGCCGTAACAGATTTGTCTATGGTTTCGTCAGCCCTAGACTGTATTACCAAAGAACAAGAGCTATTTTGCAATACAGAAAAACCGGAAGTGTTACGCCGATCGTGTCCGCCACTGTACAGTGGCGGAATAGGACGGTATTTTGATTACTTTTTTAAAAACCCAGCGTGACGATGAAAGCGACAGCCCCCGCGGCAAGGGGGGGGGGGTGTAAAAGCCTGTCGCAGTCGCGAGAGGCTTATAGAGGTACCTACTTACTTCTTACTTCATCAAATAACGTCGTGTAAAGAAACAGAGATCATGAATTTGTTGATTTTGAGTAAACTTAAATTCTGTTCTTTATGGAGAAAGTGAAAAATAAATTAAAGCAAAAAAACTTTTTGAAAATCAAGCTTTTATTTCAATGCGCTAAAAGAAATATACTTACTTAACTCAAATTAAAAAAAAAAGCCCGACCCAGTCAGACTCCTCATCGACTAAACTAGGTATTAGAACTAGAGCTAATCATCTTCTAAATATCATGGTTACCTTACCATTAGATACCTTCAATATCATTGAAGTAACACGGTGTAAAAATTAAAATCGAAAGGACATAATGGAAGGTAGTTAGATCCCCTCATCCACTATTTAAGAGCTGACCATCTTCAAACGGCTGATCAGGTCATGGTTGCCTTACCATATACTTTCAATATTATTGAAGTAACACTGTATGTACCAAATTTAAAATCGATAGGACTTATGGAAGGTAGTTAGATCCTCTCATCCACTATTTAAGAGCTGATCTTCTTTAAACGGCTGATTATGTCATGGTTACCTTATTAAAATTAAAAATTAATAATCATTTATTGAACTAAACACATTTTAAAGCACACCGTTAGATAAAAATGGTTGGCATACTAGGCTAATGCCTGTGTCATGCCGGCCGAGATACAACATGAACATAGTAAAAACCAAGTTAGTGGCGCTAGTGGAACTTATTACTTATACATAAAATTATAAGTAACTCTTCTCTCTATCCCCAAGACTATGAAATCAAGTAACTAATTATTGTATAAAAGACACAGTCTTGAAAACAGAAGGAGCAGCAGCAGATGGACATGGATATTTAAAAAATTGAGAAAAAACAAGCAAAAAATAGCACTTTAGTGCTAGGACGGATATACTTTCAATATCCTTGATGTACTTACCAAATTTCGAATTGATCGGACATAAGAAAGCTAGTTAGATCCCCTCATCACGTCATAGGATTAGACTGTTTTATTTATTACTGTATGTTGCTAAAAGTGGCCACTTTAGGTACTGTTTCATGTAATTACTGTCTGTTGCTAAAAGTGGCAACTTTAAGTCACTATGGTCAATATGTCAATGTGGGGAAGTGATAGACGTAAAGGAATAAATATAGTAGTACAGTGGCGGACACGGACGGCGTAACACTTCCGGTTTTTCTGTATTGAAAAATAGCTCTTGTTCTTTGGTTACATACAGTCCAGGGTTGACGAAACCATGGGTTGCTGGCCACGCGGTGCACCCTGGGCAACAGCGGACGATCACACTTTTCGTTTCCCGTTTGGTGTGATCGTCCGGTGGCTAATAATCTGGCGGGAGTGGCGCTCCACATGCTCTCTGCCCTATCAGAGAGCATAGTGTGAGTCGAGGAGGAGAGCGGGGCTTGAGACTCCCACCACGGCGTTTTAAAGGCACGCCGTGGAAGGAGTAACAAGCCCTGCTGAACGAGGAAGAAGAAGAGAGGAACAGAGCTGGAGATGGTTGGGATGGCGACGAGGTGGAGTGCGGGACTTGGGAGCTTCCCAATGGCACGCCCACGTGGAGATTGAAGGCTCGGCTGATGAGAAACTCTGCGCTAGTAAATGCCGAGAATGGCCTGCCCTCGGTCGGCTTGATGACTACGTCGCCGACCGTTGAGATCACAGATCCACCCGGCTGATCTGAAGACGCAGGGGAGTAGATGCCGGGCTGTCACTTCTCCACGCTTTGCGGTCGGCTTGATGTCGCCGTCACTGCCGCAATGGGCGTGCCGATGGGGCGCTCACAAGCCCCGTAAGAGAGGGTGGCAGTGTCCTTCTCAGGACTCTGCCACTCACGATCGCTGGGTGCTGCTGCCAAGGTGTAACGGCTGTAGCACCTGGCGGTCGAGGAGGAAGGAGCAGGGACTTGCAACTGCCACCACGGTGTAAGGTAACCGCCGTGGGGGGAGTGACAAGTCTGCTCCTGCTCGACTGCCGACTGGCGGTCGACGAGGAGTGCGGGCGGGGCCTCAAAGGTCCCATCACGGTGGATCGCAGACGCCGTGGCGGGGCCGACAGGCAGTCGTTGGGTGCACGAGGCGGGGGCCTCGTGTAGTCATATAACGGCCACGAGAAGGACGACGGAACGAGGTGGCAAAGGTTCCGTCGTCAAGCGTAGGAGGAGCCATCCGCGCTCAGGGGGGGCTATCACCACCTGTCCCCCCTCAAAGAGGCTTCACAGCTGATGCTGGAGGGGGTCGCGGAGTTGAACATAACGATCGAAAGATCACCCGTGACCCCCTTGCGGACAGCCGAGGAGGACACCGGCGGGGTTTTAGTGGGCTGCGAACCCCACATAACCCCGCGGCTCCCCCCGGGGCTGCAGGGTACTCGTTAGGAGTTTCCCCGCCTAAAAAAGAAAAGGGTTGACGAAACCATAGACAAATCTGTTACGGCCTCCTAGTCCGCCACTGTACATAGTAGTTGGAGAAAAACTTGGTTTGGTTGGTTAAAAAGCCAATACTTGGTTATTTTGTTAGTAACTTAGGTAGCCTAACAACATAGGACAACATACTGAGGAGGGGTGAGGCTACGACCCCCCATATGTGTTTTCGTCGATAAAATTGATCATAGAATACAGAGAGATAGCATCTTCCTTGTTCTGTGCAATACTTACACTCTTATAATTATGTTATTTATTACTTCCCCGGACACATTGAATAGTAGAAGTAGATAGTAGATGCATGCATAGCCAAATATAATGTTACTTTTTTTTTAATATTTAGAAAAAAACTTTTTTTTTTCACGTAGCACGCGCATCAAGCTAACCACCATCCATACCACCTTCATGTATACAGTGGTGGACTAGGACGGCGTATATCAGATTTGTCTGTGGTCTCGTGCGCCTTAAGACTGTAATACCAAAGAACAAGAGTTTTCAATACAGAAAAACCGGAATTGTTATGCCGTCCTAGTCCGCCACTGTACATTATTAAATACTATTTTAAAACAATAATACGAAGGAATTATGTGCTGGCTAATGTATTCTAGATTATAATTATCTTAAAAATTCCAAAATAAAAACTTAAAACTAGGTACTAGCCTCACTAATAAATAATACATCCTAGAGTAACTTTGTTCGTAAGTATATCAGCATGTCATTACTTATTCGACTTATTCCGTTTCTGATTCTGATTCTGATTCCTTTTCATTGGATTTTTTTTTGAAAATTTAACTCTTCTGACGATTGTTATATTTGTTCTTTAACTTCATACATGACTGGTTTAACAGTCAACGCATCGAGGGAACTGTTTTCTTCTTCTTCCTTTGAGAACGAGAACATTTTTAAAGCTGACTTATTCGGATCTTTTGGCAACTCTGCTTGGTTCATAGTAATGTGTACTTGCTTCTGTCTTAAATCATCTTCCGACAAAAGTCTTTCAGATTTTACAGGTTTGTTTGATGTAGTTTTTTTAGATTCCGAAATTTCTGCACTTTCATTAGTGACATATTCTGCTGAAGATAAAGAATATGGTTGGCCACTGTTGGCATCGTTTGCCTCATGCCGTTCATGCCTTATATTTTCTTTTTTATAAATATCATCATGCAACGGTACAGCTGAACCAAGAACTATGTAAGGTTGTGCATTTATATTCTGTCGCTTACTTTCTGGCTGATATGTGTAGAAAACACTGAAGTCTTGTTTTTTAGCCAAATCTCTGAGCGATTCAGGGCTATCAAATAGTTCTAATTTAACTGGGTTCTTCCAGCCCGTTGTGGGCAATGTGGGCATTCTAATTTGTTTAATTCTATAATTCAAGATGTCATGATTGTTAGCCGGCTTTTTTACGAGTACCGAACCCTTGTTGTAAGATTCTAGATCATACGATGTTTTTGGCTTGTAGTTGTAATCGTCTTGATTCTTTATTTGATCACTTCTGTACCAAGAATCAGCTAAAGGTACAGGTTTTCCAAGTATCGTGTAGAATTCGTCTGCATCTGAAATATTTGATAAATCAGCTTTTCTTGGTGCATGGTTACTATCGTAATTATTTCGATTTTCAAGATCTTTTACATATAAAGACACATCATTAGGAATCACGTAGAAATGTTTGCTAAGTTTTTTAAATGGGAATTTTGTACCATAACTAGAATCGAACGGTTTCTTGTTTTCTTTTATGATGTTAACTTTATTAAATACATCATCTTGCTGGGACCCTTTCTTTGAATACTGCGGTGTATGAGAAATCAAGTAGGGTTTATCCAAATATGTGGGTTTATCTTGATCAATAGATTTTATTTGCACGTTTTCTGCATCTTTGTAACCCTGGTATTTAATACTTGGAGAAAATAATTTGCTATAATCAGTTTTGGGAAGACGATGTTGCAGAGACGGATATCGAGCATGTTTGCCCACATTTTTATCAATTTCTTTTAAGTCCTCTTTTTCATCGTTATTTAATGATTCACTGGATTCTTCGGAATTTCCTGATTTTGAGGTATCTTGAAAAATATTTATGTTTTCATCACTGCGGTCGTTATTGTTCTCATCGTTTTCTTTGGTTTTAAATAAATCAGATAAACTTTCACTATCTATAAACTCGTGTGATGATGTAGCTGTATTTTTTTTTTCGTTTTCTCTTGCGACTGGGTGTGATTTATTCATTTCTTGTCCAGTTCTAAATCCTTGAGCAAGCGTCGGCGGCACGGCTTGCGGCGCTTTACTGAAATAATCAAACATTTGGTATGATGGTTGGTCTGGTAAGATAAACGTTTCTGCTGCGGGTAGTTTGATGATCACGGTTTTACCTTTATGGTATCCTATTCCATGACCTTGAAAGGGTTGGTTCTTTGCTTTCTTTTTATTAGCTGGTTTTGCTGGGGCTGCCACCTCTTCGGCATCGAAGTTGTTGTTCGAATCAGCGTCACAATACATTTTGTTTAGTTTCTGTGTGTCTTTATCTGATAGGCCCACTCTCTGTCCGATTTGCGCTCCACCCTGCAAATTGAGAAACAGAAATTAATAATAAATAATAATTCTTTTAGAAAAAAAAACTTGGCGAAATGATATATTGTAGCTCAAATATACAAGTAGTTGGGTAAGTAAGTATTTCTGACTTGTGGGGTGATAATAAAGTGTGATATGGTCGGTATCGGTAGTTACCTGCTTGGGCACGAGCGTGTCCTCCCCGTTGGCGGAGAACGCGCGGCGGCTGTAGTGCAGCACGCTGTCGTAGTCGTAGCCGACGCCGAAGTCAGACACCGAGAATGAGTTGTACTTCTTGAAGTTGTGCCGAGCGGCTAGGCAACAAGAAATATTATCTTAGTAACAGCCAATGCCAAATAATCAGTTAGAAGTATCGCCAAATCGAACCTATACATAGGTAACTATAATACGTACCATTTTTTTTTTTTAATTATATATCAGGTGGTGGGAAAAGTCTTTTCGCATTTTATATGAAAACAAGAAGCTGCCCCGCGGTTTTTCCCGCGCAGATTTCTCATAAACACAAAATTCCCGTTTTTTCCCGTTCCCGTGGGAATTTCGGGAAATCCCTTCTTAGTGCTCACCTACACTCCCTAAGGAACCTACATGCAAAATTTCAGCCCGCTACGCCCAGTAGTTTCGGCTCTGCGTTGTCTGTCAGTCAGTCAGTCAGTCAGTCAGTCAGTCAGTCAGTCAGTCAGTCAGTAACGGAAGAGTTTTATATAAATTGATTCAAAACGTTTTTAAGGTTCCGGGTACTCGTCCCGGGACCCTGTTAATATGTCTATTCTGTCCGTCTGTCTGTCAAAGCAGGACAGACACTTATCTCCGAAACGGCAAAATAAATCTTAATGAAATGTTTGCACGATATTTTTCTTGTTATCCAAATAAAACTAACAAATATGAATAACTTAAGCCTGCAAAAAACTTATTTTTTTTAACCAATTTTGTCGAGCCTCTACTGAGAAAGCGAACGGGTTAGCAGGCACAAAAAAAAAATATGCTAAAGCTAGCCAATTCATTTTACACAATAATTTTTTTCCGGAACCTTCTAAGTGCGAGCCGTTTTTTTAATCAATATATATAAAACTCTTCCGTTACTGACTGACTGACTGACTGACTGACTGACTGACTGACTGACTGACTGACTGACTGACTGACTGACTGACTGACAGACAACGCAGAGACGAAACTACTGGACGTAGCGGGCTGAAATTTTGCATGTAGGTTCCTTAGGGAGTGTAGGTGAGCACTAAGAAGGGATTTCCCGAAATTCCCACGGTAACGGGAAAAAAACGGGAATTTTGTGTTTTTGAGAAATCTGCGCGGGAAATACCGCGGGGCAGCTTGTAGTAAGTTTATAAGTATAAGTACCACTATGGGCGTAGCGCGCTAAAAGTTTGCACGTGGGTATCTAGGGGAGTGTAAGAGCACTAAGGAATAATTTCCCAAAATTCCCAAAAAGCGCTGCGCAGGTGATACTGCGGGGCAGCCTCTTGTTGTCATATATAATGCGAAAAACTTTCCCCCAACTAATATTGTATTGAGCTATTATACCTACTACAGGCACATGAGTACTTAGTATCAATGTTTGTTTTAATACAAGTTTTTAAATTTTAGCTTATTTGTATTATATTTGACATTGACTACCTATACTTATACATATACGTAAACGGTCGTAATCCTCCAGAAATGTCTTATTCATAGCTGGTAATCAAACTAATAGTTTATTCAGAACGCACGGGTTTTAAGATCAACAGCCAGCTAACAGGAATAACTGTTCAATGTAGTTTAGGTAAGTACATCATGTAGGTATGCGGTGCAGTAAAAATATAAGAATCACCTTTGCTCAATTGTTTTATGTTTTACTTAGTGTAAACGTTGAAACAAAGGACCAACTAAAACGAGCAAAAAAATATTATTTTTGGTTTAGATAAACCTTACTTACGTTGGATAATATTCTCCCAGCGAACATCGATGTAGTCGTCTCGGTCCGGGCTGCTCTGCATGTGGTAGAATCCCAGGGTGTGCAGCATCTCGTGGACCACCGTCCCGTGGCGGAAGCAGCCGCGACCCACCGGGTGCCGCCCCGATAGGTTTAGAACTTGGTACCCCCCTTGGTAACCAACTTGAGAAAAACATCCGCGGCGAGTTCCCTAGAAGGATATTTAAAAGTTTTTGAAAAAAAAATTAATGTATCGGGAGCGCTCCAATAGCAATGCCAAACAAAATATTGTTATACATATTATATTCTGTATTATAAGTGGGTATATAAGTTGTACTGTGCGAGTAGCATTCGTATTAAGCTGCGTGCTGGCGACATAGAATAGAACCATTCATCTCCTCAAAGAGGTCATAAATGTGCCTAAAAAAGACGGACATCAGCGTCCTAAATTGAAAAAATTAACAGCACAGCATGGGCAAGCGTGGCGTTAATGGCAAAACCTTCGCAACGTTGGTTCTTCCAGCGACCTGTGGAGTAGCTCTATGTATAGCAGTCTACGTCGTATACGGCTGATATCATGAGTCGTATTCAGTCCGCTGTCATTATGTCTGCCTTCATAATGTTATACTCATTGCATACCAACAAGGCTGCAATAAACTAAAAAAGATTACCTGAATGACAACAGCATCGCGGTCGCCTTTCTTGTAGGGCCGGAACTTGATGCAAGAGGCCCGCTCTATGTCATCTATTCCATCTTGTATTGCTTGCACTTGATCGCTTGCTAAATATTACAAATGTTTAGCTTGAGTTAAAAGGCTAAGTAATACAATAATTTATGCAAGATAAATGTTTTTTCTTTCTCATATTTTCAAAACAAATTACATACAGTGTTACCATTATACTTTTAAGGTGATAGAACTATACTCAATTAAATATATTAAAAGCATACCTACTTTTCAAATACGACCTATAAAAAATATTTCACCTTCCACCCATCACAAAGTATAAGTTAGTAAAAGAAGTAGTTAGTACCTAAATCGATAAAAAACTACCTACCGATATTAACAGCTATTTTTAATTAACCTAAATGTCATCCTTTAATTGGCCATGAACTAAGCAACTTTGGCTTAATTGACACAGATTTCCTTTTTCGTTGGACTACCATAGATCAAATTATAATTTACTTACAAAAGTGCTCCTTCTGTATATAGTAGATGACCTCGTTGTCGGGCCATCTTTTGGTGCTGTCGGTGAGCCCGTTCCTCGAGAGGCCCTCGGCCACGTTCTCGACGATCAGCCGCCGCTGCCGGTCGTTCAGGATGAGGTCGCCTTCGAACTTTCCGCTAGTTTCCCAGGCGTCGTCCGACGCGTCGTCTGCCTCCTCGTCGGACTCTTCGTCCGAGCTTATACCACCTAAAATGTTGTACTTATATTCGTTTGCTTACTTACGTTTTAAGAGACGAAAAAAGAAATCGTATTTCTATTTCCGGACTTGTGTTTGACGAGTTTCTATGCAAAGAAATGGAAAAGCAAATTGAAACAAGGGAAGCGTATGCAGCTTGTTAGATAATAATCGTAAAAACCGAAGAACCTATTGTTGTGAGTTCACAGCGTAATTCACATATCGGAAGTCTAAGCTTCAACGAAAGTAAAATTAGAAGAACCCAATCCGGCTAAGTACTTTTTTTTACCTAGCCTCGTTACTTTTCCACTGCTGCTCTGAAAGACCCTAATCCTTCGCCACAAACATTAACCGTATTATTCATAAAGAAACATATTACGTTTCTTTACTGGAGCTCTTCTTCTCTGGTTTCTTGTATAGTAAATACGTGGCATCCAGTCTAAGTTGACATAACGTCAAATAACTAAAATGCTCTTTAACTTTTTATGAATAACAGGGTAAAAGTCCAGACTGAAAATTTGGCAATGAGCAATGGATTGTAGTTATTAGGAATAAAGCGGAGGGCGCGTCTAAATAGGTACTTACTACTCAAGTGGAACTGGGCTGGTAAACGTCTGCCGCTTGCACCTGCACTCTAGTGGGGGCGAAAAATAAATATCTCGAATAAAAAATCGAGTAAGTAGGTTCCTATTAGGAGCCACAAACGCGAACTACCAAAGTGGAGATGACAGCACGATCTCGAGGTGACACAAAAATGTTTAAATCTAGAGATATATTAGATGTCGTTAAAATGTTATATTTCGGCAATGCTAATAATAAGAAATGTAGAACTACATACATATGCATCGGTAACCCTATCTGGCTCTACATACCTTTTAATCTCTGGTCCAAAGATGACGTCTTCCTGAGAAAATTGCTGAATTCCTGCAGCTCATGTTTGCTCATCGCAGAACACCACACACTCAACAGAACTAATAACACTGATATCACCAGAGCCTTCATTACTACTATTTAACCCCAAATTACCATCTATACATAATGCCCGTGTCCTACACTTGTACTTCATTCACAGTTTGATCGACAAACTGTGTCATTTTAACGGTATAATCTCTAATGTAACCATTTCTAGTCAGGCGCGCTCTGAACTTTTGAACCCAGTAGTATCGTCGTCGTTTTTCCTTTACAACAAAACCCATCAGGGTAGGACAGGGTCTAATATAGCTTTGGGAGCGGCCGTTGCTCAAGCGATCGGCCGCAACTGTGCGCGGGCGCTTGCGAAAACTCCACAGACATAGAAATTCACCTCACCATCATCTAGTACCTCAACATAACCTGAGCAACAGTCGTTACAAAATCGAACGCTCGACTTGCCTTATAAATTTCATAAAATTAAGATTTCTTTTGCATTGAACTGGAATAACTATTATTGTCAGTAGCTATTTGCAACTGGTCCTTTTGAATTTTAATACACATCTACGCGGGCACACAAAACCCAAGTTTCATCACTAAACTTTTTTTTGAAAATTTTACATTTGTATTGAATTCAATTCGTCGGCTAATTTTAAATTTCACGCCCTTACCCATTCCATTGTTATGTTGGTTTTTATTGAAATAAAAAGTTGCAATTGCAAAGGGAATCGTGCGTAACGGAAAAGAATTGAGTAAACACCTTTCTTTAAAATTTAAAACACCAAGCATAGCTACATGTCACTATCAAAATTTTCCGTTAAAAAGGATCAATCTATGCAATTTTTGAAATTCAAAAGTTTCTCTGAAGGTTTTAAAATAAATATAAGTACTTTTAGCTACGACGACGACGTAGCTTACATATTATACGTGCAAAAACTATGTAAGTAGACCCAAATTTTAATTTATTGATTTTAATTGATTGACTTTACAATCATCTTCTCAGCCGAAGCACGTCCACTGCTGAACATAGGCCTCCTTACCTGATACATTTACTATTTAACCTTTATCAGCCTTAAATCGTTTGAAGAAACCTAAAATATAATTTATCGGTCTCGCTAGATTATATTAAAAACAAATTCATTAATTTGGCATTGCATCAAGGCCGGCCAAGCCGCCAATACGAATTATTATTGAACACTATGATTCGTATTCGTATTAGTAGTCATGAAGTAAAAGATTTTTAACATTGAAACACTCATTTATTACCCAGAAAAATAAAAAGCATTTTTACAGGTTTATTTAAGCAAATTATTTTTTAGATATTCCTTTTTATTAATATCAAGTGAATATACGCAAGTCATTTATTCAAACGACTTTATGCGAAGATCATTTAATAACTTCCCTAGGTCTACACTACTCTCTAGAGATAGAAGATTATCATTCGCAGTACATGCGGTTTAATTTAATAATGTCTCTTTCAGATAGTCCGTTCCTTTGACCGATACTTATATTTTCCTGAAAAAAAAAACGTAGAGCATGTTATGTTATGTTTACTAAAGAAGACCCAAACTAAAATGTACTGAACTTGCGAGACAAACAACCCTCCCAGCTTGTGTTAAATGTAAGTTAGTAGTACGCCCGCAAAGTCAAAGGCATGAAAACTCTTCAGTCGCAGAACAGCGTGGTGTAGGCCCAAAATTACCAAACGGGGGACACGCGTCCTTTGGTTGAATGTATACCATATGGTTCGATGGCGCTGACACGATGTGATCTATGTATTTTCTGTCGTACAGTAAGTAAGTACCTACATAAACCTTGGGTATTTACCTACCTTCAAGGGTACAATGGTCTTGGTCTGGTTCCCGCAAGAGAAGGCCGTATCGGGGTAGTGCATCACGCTGCCGTAGTCGTACTCAACTCCGAAGTCCGTCACAGACTCGTTGCTGTATTTCGCGAAGTTATGTTCAGTGCCTTATAATATAATATCTATACATTAAACACACTTAATACAAAAAATTAAGTAAGTAGTAGGTGCAGAAATCGGAAGGCCCTTAAATTAGCTACATTGTACAGTGGCGGTCTAGAAGGGTGTAACAGATTTGTCTATGGTTTCGTCAGCCCTAGACTGTATTGCCAAACATCAAGAGCTATTTTGCAATACAGAAAACCCCGAAATGTTACGCCGACCTAGACCGCCACTGTACCTGACCTTCCGCAAACCTAGCAGACAATACCAGTAACTTTTTACCAACTCACCTGCCCGTACGTTTTCCCAAATGATCTTGACGTATGTATCTCTATCGTAGGTGCTCTGCATGTGGTAAAACCCGATGGTGTGCAGCATCTCATGCACGATTGTTCCGTGCCGGAAGCAGCCCTTGGCTAAGTTGAGCACTTGGTCGGCCCGTTCGCCGTCTTCTTCTGATTCTGTTGCTAAGCCCACATTAGAAAAGCAACCGTTAGCTGTACCCTATGGATAAATATTATTTAGATATCGTATTTGAATTTTAAGATAGTTCAAAAGGAGAAACTAATTCGTGAGGCTGACAAAACAAAATAGTAACATCGCACCTCACTTCGCCCTGCACCCACTTTAAAACAAAAGGTAGACCTAAGTTTTGGCTCTCAGTAAGTAAGTACCTGAATAACAACAGCATGCTCGGAGCTTTTCCTTTCTCTGAACTTAACGCACGAGTTTCTGGCGATATCATCTAAAGCCTCCTTTATTTGCCGTACCTGGTCCTCATCTAAAATATGATTGCGAAAACTAATAAAATAAGTAATTACAGCAATCTAGCGTTAAATAGGTTTTAGAGAAATATCATAGTAACACTTTGGCCGAAACGAAAACAGATATTTCTGATCATACTTAACTAAGTGTTCTTGTGTTGGTTTATTTTATTTCAATTTGTCTCGTTATCTAACGTTTCTTTCGAAATTTGTTCCACTATCAAAGAACATCTACTCTTATCACTAATCATACATGGTCAGTATAGCACACAGGCTATTTTAGGACATTGTGTAAATAAATTAAAATTTTTGGGCGGAACAAAGTTAGCCGGGTCAGCTAAAATAAATATATCGAATCTTAATTAACTAAGTATAGTATAAGTTTAGACACTATTGCAATCAATAAACTTAAATTATATACTTAATTACAAATGTTAACTGAATCTTAATACAAACCAAAATCATCCTCCTGAATTTCGTAAACCACTGTCTTGTCGGGCCACCTCCTTGCGGTCGCTTTTAAGCCGTTTCTATCCAGGGATGCGATTATTGACCTCTCTTGTTCTGGGGTAAGCAATATGTCGCCTTCGAAATATTTGCCAAACTCGCCCACGTTGCCTGATTTAAAACGTAATACTAATAAACGTAAAACTTATGTATCATTAGAAGATTAGTATACCAAATGACCTATATATTTTACTTACCTTCAATGGGTTTTCCATTGAAACAGTCGTTCTTATGAACAGGAGCTGTCCTAGCAAAGATAAATAAGGCAGTCAGTATTAGGAAACGTAACATTGTTGGAAGATATACCTACTCTGGCAAAAGTATGTCATCTTAACCCCTTTTAAACAATCGGCTATGTCTGTAAGTACCCACTTAAAAGTCTAAGGACCTCCCTGCTGTGCACAATAAATGTCATTCATTATCTAAATTAGATACACTGGAAACCTACCTATTTGCTAATCGACAATCTACAAAACCGTTCCGGCTGACTGACAGATAGACAAACTAAAAAGTTAATAAACCATAATCTTAGTTAATGGAAAAAAAAAAACACGAGAAGAAGTTCGTTCTTTGGGCGAGGAATGCGTGGCGCGTGGTGATAGAACACAAGAGAACAACACAACATCTTCACCATATTCTTCTGCATTGAGAAATGTAGTTACTACTGTGAAAAAAATAAATACACAAGCGAAGTTGCGGGCACACTCTAGTATATTAGAATTGGCCTTTTTGTGTTATCTGAATGGTACGTTTTAAATGTTGGCTTCATGTGGAGTACTCAGCTACAGGACTTTTCAGCTAACCTAGATAGTACAAGTATATGTTACTAGGTGGACGCCCCGCGGCTTCGCCAGCGCCTTTTTCCTTGAAACATCAAAGTCCCAATTTTCCTGTGGGAATTTCGGGGTAAAAAGTAGCCTATGACCGTTCTCAGGCTCTACTAAACTATCCATATACCAAATTTCATTCAAATCGGTTCAGTAGTTTTCTCAGGAAAGCGAGACAGACAGACAGAGTTACTTTCGCATTTACAATTTCAGAATGGATTATCAATGCAATATCAATAAGACTTGCCTTTGCCGGCGTTTATGCCATGTTAGGATTGCCCGATATCCCAAAGGACATACGATCAGGCAGGCTGCAGGATGCTTAGAAGAGTGTGGAGGACGCCTTTGCACAACGTCAATGGTCAAAAACGTACTTAAGTACATACAATATATAGTCATGCATCTTGTTGCAGTATATACTTGTTTGTAATCGTTTATCCTTAGATTACATTCTATTATGTAGTCTTTTATTATTCACATTACACGAAAGCTGCAGAATTAAAATAAATGCAGTCATCAAAAAAGTTCAAGCCTAGCTAAAAAGACACGTACTTTTAATTTATCTCTATTTCCCCACGTATAAAAAATGTGTTATGCATGCGCTCTTCTAGACTCGACTGGAGTCGACTACTCAGCTAACCACAATGACGGACTACAACTCACTGCTGAACTCACATCTTGGAGGTCCACGAGGATTCCCAAAGAATCCAAACCTAAAGATTCGAGACTTCGCGCGAATCAGTGAAATAAAGCAATTGCGTTAAAGCATTGCTACTAGAGTTAAAAAAAAGTGCTGCTGCTGTGATACCTTTGTACTTAATTGTAGTGCTACTACTTTATTAACTACATTTAAGCCTCTCACTTTCTTTGGTTTTCCAAATAATACTAATAATAATAGGTATATTATTATCAGTTTTGAATTATTACAAGTGGTTGCTATGTATTTTTTTTAAATAACTAGTTTAATATATTTCATTAAATTAATTAAATAAATCAATTTTTGGGATGTTGTAAATAACGTGCTATATTTATTATACAAAATAATTACAAATAAAATATTACACACGCAAACTGTTGACTGTACATGCATGCATTACAAATAATTATATGATTTTTAACACTATGGTTAACTTAATTGTTTTTAATATACAATATCGACGGTGGAAAGGCAAGATTGCTGATCTCCAAAAATGCGAATATGAGTTATATATACCGTTAGAATCGGCTGATTTTTCTCTATCTGCTGATCTGGGTCTCATCTCAATACGAGCCGTTTTCATGGTCGTTAAGCAATCTGTAATTACTGCTTTTTTGGTTAATAAGAGCTTTTTTTTAGGTCTTTTTATATTTTTTGGCACTTAAGCTACCCCTTTAATGTCCAAATTACCGATAAGCAATTATTCCATTTTGTGTTAATCTAAAATAAATTAGAAAAGAAAATTTGCTTTGCCGTGAGAAAAAAGCAAAGTGCACATAAGAAAACTAGCCTCGCTGAGATTATTCATGATATGGCGCTTAAGCCAGTTTTGCTCTACCGTATTATTTGGATTGTTTACAGATCAGCAATTTTATCCGACAAAACTAATAATCACTATGGATATAAGCAATTTTGGCAGGGCATGAATTTTCTTGAAGTGGTACTTAATGCAGTTTTACCCCACTTAACATCAATAATATTACATTTATAAGAAACTTTATCCCTACTTACTTGGGCACATTCAAGCTACTTCAGCATGTCTTCCGTGCAAAGAATTTTAAGATGTAGGGCGTATAAGCTCTCTTTTAAGGGTCTTGTATTGCATCACACATAGAGGGTATGTATTGACCCAGGTGTGCGCGGGCGCATCAGTCACTCGCATCTTGTCGTGGATGCCCGCAGCTCATTCATAAAAGCGCACTAAATAATGGTTCGAGCGTACCCTGCCAATCCTGCGATTATTAACTATCATTTACAGCAGCTAGATACTTTACATAATTGTGCCCTAACTTATCAGTTTTATTATTTGTGATGAGAAAATAATAAATTTTTCTTACTGGTTGGAATTTTGTAATGCCACATAATACTTAATCTAAAAACCGGAGTCAGCACATTTTATTGAAAGGAAATATTCCTTTATTTTTGAAAGAAACAAAACATATTTTTTTTAACTCTGCACATTTTATGCATGGCCTATGGTGGCCATTGGGCATAACTCCACCTATTGAATTTATAAGTCCAGATATATTGGTATTCTTTTTACTTTATTTACCAACTTTGTTAAAAACATTTGATTCTTATGATTTACCCTATTGACCATGCCATAAAAATAATATAAATATAAAAATTGTTACTGTACAGAACTATTTCAAAAGTTGGTCAGATTTCACCAATGTCTTTTTTTGTAATTTGTAGGCGGTTTGACTCTCAGATGTGGAAAAAAAAAACGAATGTAGTTTCCTTTTTTTTCAAAAAAATATAAGTTATCTATTCCTATAAGAGGAAAGATTTGATTGTTGAAGCTATCTTATACTTATATACACAAACCCAGAGTGTTAAATTGTTGTATTTTTTTTATTACCTACTAGCTGTTCCGGCGATTTACAGAAATAGTACCGCCGCTGTAAAATCACCGTCATCAGGACTACCTTTTCGAATGAGAAAGGACGTGAAGCAGGATGATCATCTTTCTCCCAAATTATTTACCGCAACGTTGGAGGAAGTGTTCTAAAAGCTGGCTCCAGAATGGGCGGACAGAGGCATAGTCGTCGGCGAATCGAAGCTGATGAACCTTCGCTTTGCCGACGACATTATCCTGTTCTCAAATTCGGCTACCGAGTTACAGTCCATGCTGGAGCATGAAGTACAGAACAGCTCAGCCAGGCGATGAGGATGAATAAGTCAAAGACTAAAGTGATGACAAATAGTATTGAGCATACAGTAGATGTGGATGGTGCGAGGATTGCATATGTCCAGGAATATATCTATCTTGGCCAAATAGTCTCCTTCCAGACTCGACAGGAAAAAGAAGTCGAAAGACGTGTCGACAATGCCTGGAGGATCTATTGGTCAATGAAAGAGCTCATGAAGGGAGACCTTCCGCTGAGCCTCAAACGCAAACTCATGGACATATGTGTATCCTCCCCATCCTTACCTACGCAGCTCAAACTTGGTCTTTGATGGACACCCAAAAGTCCAGACTCGAGGTTTGCCAGAGAAACATGGAGCGCAGCATCCTAGGCGTTCGATTAGTGGACAGGGTCCGACTCACCGAACTGCACTCCAGGACTCAAATTTTAGACGTAGCTCAGAAGGCGGCGGAGCTCAAGTGGGAGTGGGCCGGCCACTTAGCCCGCATGCAGCCAGACCGTTGGGACAAACGTACCACCGTGTGGTTTCCAAAAGATGGCAAGAGGCTACCTGGTCGGATTAGGAAGCGGTGGAGCGATGAGCTGGGAGCCCATATTAAAACCTGGTGGAAAGTGCCCAGGATCGGGAGAAAGGGGAAAAAGGCCTTTGCTCAGCAGTGGGACGATACAGGCTGCTAAAAAAAACTGTTCCGGCGAACTTCGTATAGCGCCTTACAATTCTTACAATGTCTCATCCATTTTTCCATATTCTCATTTTCTCACCTTTTAAACCTTCCCTGAACAAATATTCGAAGACCAAGTTTAGTTTGTAATAAAAATATAAATATTTTAATTTGCTGTCCCAATTATTTTGAATACGGCCACCTATAAGCCAAATTTGCTAGGCATGACTCTCGGCCAGTTGGAGATCAGCATTTCTGGACGGTCCAATTTTGAGAGGTTTTGTGATATAACCGAATTTTACCCTGTTGTGTTTCTGAACGCTTGCAGACATAAAACATTTTGTCTGACTTGAAAAATATACATTTTGGCACATAAGCAAAAAGTGCAGAAATGGTTTGAGCTGCACTTCACGCTATCAGCAATTTAGCCTTGCCGTGGCATCGGTAATAATTGCTGAACCGCCACCTAACTCTGTTTCTATAAGTTGCATATATTATTTTTGAACGTAAGACTATGCTAAACTGTTTTTTAGACTATCATAGTAATTTTCAGGTTAATCTGACAGACAGTACCTTTTATACGATTTTTTTTGTAAAATTTGAAACTTTAAATCGCTCTCCTCACAAATCGTCAAATGGCGCTTCAGCAAGGTTGCCTTTCCAGCGTCGATATAATATTCAAGATTAATAAACTTATAAGAATATAATGTAGTTTAAAACAAACTAACCTAAAAAGGATAAATAATTTTAGTCCATTCTCATTCACTATGGCAAAATATTTTTCATAACAACATAATACTGAATGTGCTAATACAACAATAATATGTACCTACCCAATACTACCGCGGCTCCCGTTCATATGAACGAGCGTAGCTAACATTTTTAAAGTATAAAAACATTTAAAAATATCGTAAGACTACAAACCAAAGATAAATACATTTTATTTACACGGATTTAAAGGAGATGGGACTAAACAGTTGTTTCGCTAATTTACATGTCAACCATATAATTATAATAATTAATTTAGGCAGTCTTTAAAACATTTCAGTTATCATAATCATAACATGAAAACGTTATACTATCCACATTACATTTACATAATATAAATAATAGCAGACAACAAAATGGTAACACGCCTAGCAATCGAAATCTGTAAACACGACTCAACATTAGCACAAAAAATGAACTGTAAAACGTTCTAAATATTGGTCTAGTATTATTGCGTGGGACGGCGTCCCTATATAGTCCATCTCACACACGTCTACAAGCAAACAATGCAGTATTACTGTAGCGATGCACGAGGCCGGAGGGGTCCGAAACCCTAACAGCTACACACTTGTCAAATATAGTTGTCTACAAATCTAGGACGTTAACTGAGTGATTAGATAAGCGGCACACTATATCACAAATTGTGCAGCGTGAATCGATATTATTGCTATTACATTTCAGATTCGATTATTTTTAAGGCAAATCAAACTAAGATACTCTAAACCCACTCCCTTAGATCGGCGGTAACTGCATGCGACGAGAACCATCGTGTACTTGACACTTCACTACTGCTAAATTACGAGTACCTGTACCTATGCAATATTACACTAGCTATCGTAAACATTAGTAAAACTGCAGTCAATCTACAATACAACAACACGGCTCAAAGTGTGCACAAACTAGAAGATTTGTTTGTAAAATGGTCACCTATGAAAAAAAACAACTATCAGAAAAATATGTTTTGAATATCAAAAATAATTCCCTAAAATGTCGCGTCAGATTATGAGAAAACTTTGCAACGCTAAAAGACTATGTTGATGTGACAGTGCTTTAGTTTGTAAAAAATATTACGAAAAATAGAGGTCTGCTTTGAGAACCTTGTGTAAATCAATATTTATTGGTAGGATATTCATTTCTAATTTTTTTTTTTATTATTGAATGAAATGTGGGTTTATAATTCTGTATCCCAGGGATTGCTTGTATAAGCAACCTATACATACCTACTGAATCCGTAAGTATGAACAATGCACATCTATACCAATAGTATAAAGAGGAAAGATTTGTTTGTTTGTTTGTTTGTTTGTTTGTAACGAATAGGCTCCGGAAATACTGAACCGATTTGAAAAATTATTTCACTGGTAGGAAGCTACATTAACCCCGAGTGTCATAGGCTATATTAGATTTTCAAAAAAATTAGGGATCCTTAGTACCTAAACTCAAATAATGTAACCCAAGGTGCAATATTTTTTCCGTTGTTTACATATTTTGACAGGTGGTTTGTTGTTGTTGTTTGTTTTTTTTATGAAGTCCATTCTGGGCAGGCAAAAGAACATAGTCTATAGAGCCAAGTCTTTTGTAGTATCTTATATTCTATGGCGTAACGAAGTAAGCCGGGAAAGCTCGTAAATTATAAATGAACTATAATTGTCATATTAGCGGAATGTTTACTTACTATTTACATCAAACCTGTATCTGTGTATTGATATGTACAAATACATATTATACTACTAATTTTGTAAAAGGGGGCGGACATCTACGATACCAATATATGTATTGTGTAAAATCTATTGCGTATTATGTGGGGTTTAGAATTCGTAGCATAGTTACTAATGAGCATGTAAATAAAGGATACATACAAGACAATGCTAATAAGTCTTATATTTTAACTTAGGAGATTGTTTTAGCGAGCTACTCCTCAATTCTCATTACCAATAGTAAATAAAAAAACTACATTCCAGGTAGTTACGCGTCAAAACGGACTATTCTGTAATAACTAGCAACTAGTTCACCTACAACGAGTTCGAAGATTTATCTAATTCGATGTATAATAATCATTTTTTGCAAGCACAATACACTGACAACTATGGAAAAATAAGAGAGGACTCTTAGGACGATATTATAAGCACAAGTTGCTCTATCATCGTTATTAGAACCCTATGCAAATCACGAGCTGATATGTAAAAGACAACAGTATATCGTTTAAAATGCCGATAGAGTATTACATTTCTTTAGCGTACTTAATTTTTCTAACTTCACATGAAAAGCTTAAAATTGAATATATTCAGATTTATTTCCTATCCCTTATTGTTTTGCCATCTCTGCACCATGAATTTGCCTTCAACCGATCACAGACTTTCAAACGCACTCCTTAATTATAAATGCACTAAAAATAATTAGGCCTTTTTTTAGGATAGAATCACATTTCATTTAAACTTACACAATTCCTCATTGATAGTGTCAGACTTCTCGGGTGGAATACATTTCTGTTCACCATTCTCTTCTTTGGATTATTCTTTTTATCTGTAAAATAAGATAATTACAATTCGTTTTACTCTGTCCACTCTGTCTATGTTTGA